>NGBS01000875.1:0-269695 GCA_002245135.1 Proteromonas lacertae
AAGAGTTTTTGCAAAGTTTACAAAGAATATAACGTTATTTGGTATAATATATATCAAAATTGATATTGTATAGGTTATATTTATCAAAATACAGAATAATCATGTTGTGTATAAAATTAAGTAGAGTATATCCTATATAATCTTTTAATGTTACATAGAAAGATGAATGTTTAGTATACTTGAGAGAATTGATCAATGATTACACGAGAATGTTCTATAGAAGTGAATTTGAAGATAAATTAGTTGAAATACTGAGATTATTATCATCAATTCATAGAGCTGAAACTATAAGAAATGATTTTATGTTACTGGAAGATGTATTAGAGAAAATTAGTTTTGATTTTGTATAAATATATATATATATATATATATTATAGAGTGTTCCTTGGTCATTATATATCTCAATGATAGACTATTATATCTCAAATAATGATAGTGATTCAATATACAGAATACGCACAAAGATGAATGGATTATTTGAAACTAGAAAAGATGAATTGAATTCCAAAACAAAGATGATGATAATCAATACATACATAAGAATATTAGAGTTAATAGGTTATTCCAAAGATGGAATATTATTGTACAAGCGATATATTAATGATATTTATTTACTTGATGATGTCAGTAAATCTGAAGTTTGCCATAATATAGGTAAATGTTATTTGGATATTGTATATATATACTATAATTGTTATATATAAATAGAAGAGATATGATAAGAGTATTTTGTTGTTTAAATATTGTTGTGATATTTGTAAGAGGATTGATAGAAAGAATTATAAGATCAATTACTTTTTAAAGAATTATTGTGAATATAGAAATGGCAATTTGTTAAGTGATGAGAAAGAAGGAAATAATGATAATGACAATATAGATAAGATGTTTTACTATCATAAGATGAATGATGTAATCGAATTTAATAAAATATATTACAAAATATATGATGAATTTAGTGATAAAAATTATGTAATTGTATTATTGAAAGAGTTATTGAATGAAATATTGACAAAATATGTTGTGATTGAATGTATAGTTCAACATACAGTTGATTTGAATGAATATTCATCATCACTTTGTTGTAGATTGGATGATTTAAAGAAGTGTATAAGGATTTCGATAGTGAAAGATATAATAGATGGAGGTATTGATGATCTTCATAATTTATATGAGAAATTTTAATGATTTAGATTTTTTGATGTTATTATTATTATTCTATTGTTTGTTTTTTGATTTTGTTAGAGAAAATAAAAAGAAAAGAAAAGAAAATAAATATAAATAATGTGAATAAATAATTTCAATCTAAATATCTATAATTTTGGATTATCCTCAAGTTTATAATGAAATTCAATACTAAAACTATCTGAATAGTTTGGATTGTTGAATACTCCATCAATTGCAGCTTTGAAGTATATTTCTTTTTCCTTTACAAAGAAACTATGTTGCCATATGTGAAATTTATTCTTTAATTCAAACCTAAATTCACTTTTTACTCTGATATTTGGCTTCATTATTACTACATTTCTTTCATTTTTACTACTATACAACGAACTAATATATATCTTCATTCCATCATATGAATAAATTACAAATCTCATTCTATTTATCTTGGGAAGCTATTTAAAATGAATAAATAAAATAGAATATACATTTCTAATAGTAATTGATTCAATTATCACTTCTCTATTACTATATATTGTATCAAATAGTTTTAATGTATCATCTTCAGACATTTTCAGTATTGAATCTGGATTTTCATTTCGAGAATATAAATCCTTTAAAAAGTCTTCATAATAGAATATAAATCTCTTTTGACTTGGACAACTAACTCCTTGATTCTTTATTTCTCCAATTGTTCTTCTATTTGCAAATCTTTCTAATGCTTCTTGAGCTGTACATGCAACTCCACTGTTCAACATATAAGCACAAATCATACAGCCAGTTCTACCTTTTCCACCTTTACAATGAACTGCAATTACATTTTGTGAAGTAATGATAAAAATATTCTTGCATCATTTGCAAATCTATGCATATTATACAAAGTTGGAACATTATGATCTGGAATTGGATATTTCTTTACTCTACCATGAAATAATTACTATCATAATCTCTTTCATTGCATAAGTTATAAATCATATAACTTTCAGGATGCTTTGTATCAAAAATCTTGGCAACTTCTTAATTGGATTTCTATATAAACTTTCAATCTTTTCAGCAGTAATGACATAGCTATACATCTTGTTGTTATATATGTCAAATCTAAATCAAATCCATCTTTCTGATACCTTGCTTTATTCTTTGACACAGCTTTCTTTGATGAATGTTTCATTTTTTTGTATTTTCATAAATTCTACAAGGTGTTATACAAAAAAAATGAATTACTAATGCAACTGCATTAAAACCAAAGAATGTAATTCCTAATTCTGGACTAAATCCTGGTATAAGCATTAATATACTGAATATAACAGCAAACAAACAATACACAATTTTCACATTTCTATAAATCAATAAATATATATACACAAAAATATACATCTCTACATTTTAAAAAATGGCATCCAATTAAATATGACCTCATTAATGAAATGATAAACAATAAAATGGTAATAGATAAACAAGAAACTACATGGAAACTATTAGCATCCTGAACAATTAACGTAACTAACATATATGCAATTAACAGTATTACATAAATAATTTGAAAAACTATTGAAATGAATAATTCATTTATTAATACAAATAGATTCAAGTATATCATTAATAATTCTTTCACATTTCGTTAATTTTCTTTTTGGTTTTCTTTTTTCAATAATCCTGTCACTCATAAACTTGATAACATCTTTATTCTCATAATACCGATTATTCCTGTTACACCTTCTACTACAGCAATTGAATCTACATTCTATTTTAAAATAACAATTATTTAATATATTATTATACATTTTGCCTCATTATACATAAACATTCAAATAATGTATTTGAATTTGAAACACATTGTATTTCTTTAACATCTTTTGTTTCATTTTCGATTAATTCTCTTAGCTATTATTTTTATTAATATTTCTAAGTATACTGTCATTGAATCATTCAACATTCCATTGCATAGTGTTTTAAATGTTAATTCTTTCTGTGTTAAAAATTTACAGTATTCATTTGTATCATTTGTAATAATCACTGACTCAGATCTATATTTATTATTATTCATATAGATCTTTATACGTTGTTCTACTAAGAGCAATAATTGCATCTTCAAGTAATGTATATTCTGGTAATAACAAAAGATTTGTATCACACACATCTCCCACCAATGTATTCAGTGGATCATCTGGTGCTAATGAGACAGAAGATTTCATTGACAATTGTGATGTAACACAAGAAAGAGGTAAACCCTAAAAAATGTAAATTTTGACATTATACATGATCATAATGAAGAGATTGCACCCTTGACACTAAACATTATATTATATATAATACCTTCTAAAGAAGATAAACTAATAACTGAACTAAGAAAAATGAAATCCCAATATGAATACGTATTCTGTGATACAGGCGATGATAAACGTCTCAATCTTGTCTATTTGAATATAAAATTAATATAGTTACTTGTAAATTTTTGTGTGGATTCTCATTTATTCTATTAGGCACAGTTGGAGGCGGATCAACCTGTATAGTTACTTGATTTTCATCAATATTGGAAAGAACACCAAGCATGCTATAGAAGAATAACCTTTTTTTAATTCTATGGTGTATGAAAAATAAATAACCAAAAAATGTTTCATTTTTGTTTTATTGTTTTTTGAGAGTATTAATTTGAAATTTATCACGATGTTAGCTTTTCATGCATCTTATAACATAGAAAATGCAAATAGAGTATTAATGTAGTATATTTTCACATTTTTTAGATCATTTGTAATGCGTTGAAAGAACGTGGAATGAGACAATCTTTATCCAAAGATCCATCATGCATATTTCAATGGGCGATAAATACAAAGATTAATTTCAATAAGTGTTTAGAAAGTATATAACATGAAGTTAAAAAGTCTAAACATATATAGATAAATTAATCATATCATCTCTTATTCGTCATACTGCATTATCTGAGAAATCAAGGTTTTTTAATTACTTTATTGGGAAAGAAACTAATTACATTATCGATACAATGTCATTTACAAAGAAAGAAGATATGTCAAACACATTTGAGTATTGGTGAATTAATTCATACAAATGTATAGAAAATTAGATGAGTTTTTAAAAGAAACAAGTATTGTATTTTGAAAGAATCTACAACAAACAATGCTCTTGGAATTCATATTGTTTCCAATGTTGATGAAGTATTACAGATACTAGAATCCAATCCAGAAATAACAGATTTTGTAATTCAAAAGTATATAGACAATCCATTATTATTGAATGGATTAAAATTCCATATTAGAGTTAATGTTTTAGTATTTGGATGTATATTAATGTATAAATATTATTGAATCAAATATATAGATATGTTCATGATAATATTTGTTGTCATGTTTCTACAGAAAAATTCAAATTGGATGATTTTGATAATTCATTCATTCATATTACAAATTATAGAATCAATAAAACAAATCCAAAATTTGATAAGAATATTCATTTGTTAGGATATGAAGAGTTGTGTAAAATGTTAGGCAATGAAAAAATGGCTATGAATATTGGTATAATAGTTTATTTAAAAGAATATGTGATATAATTAAAGAAGTAATGGTTGAAATAATGAAAGATAAAAAACATTTCTTTACCATTCCTAATTCATTTGAAATATTTGGTTTTGATATAATTTTAGATGATAATGAAAATATATATGTATTGGAAGTGAATAATGGACCATGCTTAGAATCTGAATGTGATGAGAATGTATAATATCTATTTCTTTATTCAATTAGATATGTAAATGTGTTGTGGAAGATACACTTCGTATTGTTTTAGATCCAATTTTAAAGAAAGAAACAACTGATAATCATTTTCATTTAATATACAGTAGTGAACCTTCTATTACATACTCAGATGATTTTCTAAATTATGTAGATGAAGTGAGTAAAGAAGAATTATAAAATCATAAAACATAAATAGATAAATACACTAACTAGAATGTAATGAAGTAAGCTTCATCTTCCCAATTCTGAATCTACAGCCGTTAATTGTAAAAAGTGAAACTAACAATAAAATTAAACACATAGTCTATTTATATATACACTTGTTATAATAATAATACCATAAATATGAAAAAATGAGCTACTGATTGAGTATCACAACTGGCTATATATACCTAAATATAATGAGTTTTATTTAATACTGATTGTTCATTTGTTTGTGTGATGCAATTCCAAGCACCTTTATATTCACTAATTTTGCAATATGGTTTTAATTCACTCTAATGTTTAATAAGAATATGAAGATACTATTTCTTGTTTTGTACATCTTTGAAAATACCTTAAAATAGTACAATTAGCATCTTCTGGAATTCTTGTTCTAATATTTATATTAAAACGTAATTATACACTTCAAATACTTGCTTAGTAGGAAATATAGGATTATTACTCACGAAATCAGAGTCTGCAATGACATATGACAAGAAAATGACAAAAAATGAAATCATTTCAATAATTTTAGCCGTTTCATTTTTATTTTCTTCCAAAACACAACAATATAATATAATATGAATGATATTATCAATTAAATTGCTATATTTATACGAAAAATCCAACAATTGTCATAAGTAAAGCTCCTAAGACCAAACTTGTTAATTTGTATAAATTTCCAAACTTTTCAATATTAGCAACTGTTTTATTTGTTTCACCTTCATTATGATGTTCATGTGCATGTTCATGATGGTGAGATTCTTCAAATTCTGGAATTAATATTTCAATTATTGATAAGTAGAGGAATGTACCTGCAGCAATACCTTGGAAAATCATTTCCACCCATTTTGAAGTAGATCCTTCTGTAATTGATTGTACAAAATAACCAATATAACAACAAATTGGACCTATAAAGCAAAAGATTAACAATCCTGCTATTGCCTTCTTCAATGGGATTGTTGCTACTCTGCAGGAACTGCCAAGAGCAAAGGATTCAAATATTCTATGTGCAAATATAGCTATTGATATTGATAATTGAGTATCCTAAATGAATAAAGATTATATAAATTAATTATAATATACTTCATCCTTTGCTGCTCCTAATGAAAAATTTTCTAACATTGAATGAATTGATAAAATTATTGCTAATAATATTGGAACACTGCCATTTACAACAATACTATGATGATCTTCATGACTGTGTTCATGAGCTACTGCTTCAGTTACTTCACCACCACCATTCTCTACTGATTGAATTAATGATTCATTAAGATTATCTTTAGGTTTGGAATATGAACGTCTGAAATAATCAACAATTCCAGAGTATTCAACGATTGTCAAAAACAATAATCCTGAAATAATGCATACCTGTGGCCATGGTGATTCTACGCCCAATTCTTCAGCTATTTCCATTTCTAATGAAATAATAATCTCAATAAATACGTTCTGGAATCATATGAATAATTCCAGCTGAAGCTAAAATACCAGCTGAAAACACATTACCAATAGACAACAAAAAATTCTACAATTAAAACAAAAATTATACTTGGACCTTCGATGACTTTCCCATTGGAGCTATCCAATATGGCAATAAAACACCAAGGATTCCCAGTAGCAATAAGCCAGGAGCAATTATAGTAATAACGTATTGCATTTAAAACACAAATAAAAAAGCTTGAAGGTTTGATATTCAATCTTTTCATATTATAAACTATTCATAGAAATTTATAAAAAAAGTTTTAAAAAGTTCAACAAAAAACAGTTTAATTGAATAGTAATAATAATAAGAATAAGAAAGATTTATGAAATTCCTATATACTGTTTATATTGAACAGATATTACTTTCTTAAGCAGAGGTGTAAATGTCCCAGATTTGAAATCAGTAATATCATGTGGATACACTTTAGAATAATATTGATTCAATCTTTTCATAGTGTTTAATATATGATCCGTATTAACTGGCATGAAATGCACATCAGCATCTAACTCTTTCAATTTCATAGAAATTCTTTTCCACACTTGATTCCAAGTCTCTTTTGTATGTGGATGAATAGTTGGATAATCATCTCCAACTCCATCACCATGATTTGGTTCATCTCCAATGATAATTATTAAATGTTTATAGTCTTTTATATTATCTAAATGTTTTATAGCCGTTTCTACACCACCTGATACATCTTCACAATAATCATTACCACCATCTGCTACTACTGTTGATAATAATTTCTTTATTTTGAAATAACTAGGTTGTAAATAACTCTCATAATATCTTATCTTATCTCTAAAATCTTTATAACCAACAAATTGAAGTAATATATTCGATTTTGAATCTACATGACTTTCTTTTTTGATTCTTTCTACTTCATTGAATATATTTCCTATTTCTGATTTTGTTGCATCGACATAAGGTTTCATTGTTCCTGTACAATCCATAATAACAGTCAAACAGAAATTGATTGGTTTTGAATGTACTGTATTATCTACTGGTAAGATTTTTTTATCTATTTTGTTTATGTCAGGTTTAAATTTCATTGCTATTGTCTTTGGCACTTCACCATTGAAATTATTACATGAAAAATATGTATCAATATTCAATAACCAAATAACAGCATTAGAAATCCATCTACTTGTTCCATCACTTGTGAATTCCAAGAATAGTTTTGAAGAAGCAGTATCTATCACTATTTTACCTTTACTTCCTTCTCTTTCTTTTAACATTATTGCTGAATGTCCTTCATTTTCTCTAGCAAATACAACAAATCCATTTTTCTCTAAATCTTTTTCATTCAAACAAGCCAATGTTTTTCCTTCATATATATACTTCAATCCTGTATCTATTCTTATACTATCAATGTTATATTCAAACATATCTTGACCTACTGTTCTGAATTTTCCTGGAAGTACATTCTCATCTCTTTCCATTCTTTTACCACCTTTTATATTCTCATTTCTTGTTAATTCATTTATATTAAATACTTTCTTGAAGAATAGATTAGCTTCATACGAAAAAGGATGATTTTCTAACATCCAGAATATTCCACCTCCATTTTCATGATATTCCTTCAAACAATCAATAAACTGAGTAATATATCCAAACTCTTTATGCTTTGCTTTATTTGAAACACCACCTCCATCACTACAACTGATTACAACTGCTCTATATTTTCCTGATGCTATTTCAACAGTTGCACTATAATAATCATAAACAATATTAATGTTAAAACCTTTTGATTGTAATTTCTTTATTGGACTATCTCCATTATTAATACCTCTTCGTAATACATCATCTGTTATATATTCATCAATCAATCTACCATCTACATCTCTTTGATTTCTACATAAATACAATATAACAAACAATATGTTAAATTCAGTAAAAGCTCCATCTTTACCTAAATCATAATCTGAACTTGTACATTCTGCTGTTAATTTCATTATGTTCTCATCTTTGGTCTGAAGAGTATTAACAAATAACGCTCTATATTCAAATGCAGAATATATATCACTCAAACGTTTCACAAACTTTGGATCAATTATTTCTATACCATCTTTCACTAGATTCTGATTAGCATTTGAAAAAGAAAGAGAAGATTTACTATAATAATGTGGTGTTTCATTATTCACAGATGCTATAGATTTGTAAAGATTATCAGGATTAGATGACCAAATAAATGAAGGAAATATATTTGCTACATCTCCAATTGAATAACCAACACCAACACCAATTGTCTTACAATCACTCGAATATATCAATTGTTTAATATCATTTCTTGTATCTTCCATTGTCAGATAATTAGTCAAAACAAACATTATTGGAGTAAAAGGTCTAGCAATACAAGTTGACATAGCAGTCTGCATTGTTTCAAATAACACTGTACTTTGAATATTACCTGTGTTTACTAAGTCAATTAGTGTATTAAATGCAGATGCAATTCCTGAACTCCAAGCATCACTAGAAATCATCCCAGCTCCAATTTTGTTGATTTTGTCTGTAGCTATCCAAATATCTATTGCTGGAACATTCAATTCACAAACACCTTTCAATAATGTGAAGAATGTTAATAATGTATGAGATATATTAATTGGACTTAATGTAATTGTTGAAGCATCTATTACTATTGACACAGTATAAGATCTTACTTTATTGCCAGTTTTCTTTTTGAATATTTTACCATCTCCTGATTTTGTTAATAAGAATTTGATAAAGTTCTGAAAATGAATTGATGTTCCAGATATACTAGGAACCCATGTAGTTGGTTTGTTTGGTAAAATTACACTGGCATTTAATGAATTAAACAATATACCAGACTTTATCTTCTCATTTATATACCTATATATTGATGAAGATCCTCCTCTTATTATATATTCTAAATCTGCATCATTAACCATTGGTAGTGGAACATTACCACTAATATTTTGTGTATTATCTATAATTACAGTGTAATTGTCATCTTTTATATCTGGAATATCAATATTTCCAAAAGATTCTTTAATACTAGCATTTGGAAAATACATTTGTCCATCTGATCTTATCCTCTTTCTAAATGATTTTGAGTAAAACAATGGATATATACTCTTCATATCACTTGTTCTAGTAAAATCTTCAAGGCAACTAATAACCATTCGATGATCCTTAGGGAAATTATATTCCAGTTTAGAATTCATTATCTTCAGATTGTTTTTTGATATATTTTCATCCTTTCTATTTGTGACAATGTGAAATAGGAATATTGAAGGAAGTATTTCTTTTATATATTGATGTACTTCATTACATTCAGACATTAATTGTTCAGAATAACAATCACTTATTATAAAATAGGAACTATTTCTATCTTCTGAACATTTCACTGTGTTACTATAAGCAAATATATCTAATGGAGTAGAAGGCATCTTTTCAATTGATTCTAAATCAAATATTTCACTCATCTTTTCAATCAATGTATCATCATCATTTGAGATTTGAATTGCTTGTCCATGTGATAATGTTGCGATTATTCTTGTTCTAATGTGAAACTCTTCACAGATTACTAATAATAAACATGCTGTTAATGATCTCAATCTAGCTTTATACTTCTTATGAGTGAATGAAGTATCGATTACTACAGTAACAAGTTTCACATATTCATTACATCTATTATCACTATTTCTAATACCACAACATATATCATATGAATAATTCATTAAAATCTTTCTAATCTCTTGAATCTTCATATCATCATCGTTTGAAGAATGGTATTTTCCCATCTTTTCCATATCTTTTTTATTCTTCAATGACACAATGGCACAAGCTTCATTATCATTGATTCTTGTCAATATTCCTTCAAAATATATGTCAAGTGGATATTCTTTAAAGTTCTGTAATACATCTCTTACATTTGCAGATCTTATTTCATTTCTAGTCATATTAATTCTATTCTGTATTTCCTTTGTTTTTATCTCAGAATTCTCAGGAATTACTTTCTTATGTTTCAGTGAAACTACAGTTATTGGATCAACATATAAATTAGCAATTCTGTTTAATTCTGGATCTCTGATGTTCTTATATAGTTTTATTCCTTTAGTACCAAATACTTTCTTATTCGATACTTCAATAGTCTGCAAATTTGAAACATGAGATGCTTGCTGAACAAATTGTGGAACTAATTTTGTATCATCTTCAGCAAATTGATATCTTCTTTCCCATTTCAAATCAGTAAACTCAGATTTAAGATATTCTATATTTTTTTCAACAATATCATAGATGGAAGCGAAATATTTATCTCTATTATCTTCCATATATTTTAACACTGAGAATATGTAGTTATTATCTGATTCTTCTTTTTTGTCATTCTTGTTAGATAATCCAATTAAAAATATATCATGCAAACAACTAATATAAGATGTTAATGATTTAGATTGTAATTGTTCTATCCTCTTTTTAGTACTAAATACACTATTCGGTATATTAGTAATTACGTTTTGAACTTTATTATCATTCTCACTATTAATCACCCAAGAGTGTCTTTTAATTAAGAATTCAGTAGATTCTTTTACTCTATCCACTGGATGTGGATTATATATTATACTATATCCATTCTTAATAATAAGCGGGTTTTTATCATCAAAATGATGAGTTAATTTTATAATATCATCTTCAGTATAATGAACAACAATGATATCTTTTGGATGATATTTTTCTTCTTGATAATACAATACCTTTGGATTGTCATTAGATATATAACATGGATAGTTTATGAAATACAAATCATCATAGTCAGATATCTTTGTCAGGAATTTTATTGTCTTTTCTGTTGATCCAACCACAATTTTTGTATTGTATTTAAACTCACCTTCATCTAATGTGTTAAATCTAATTTCCAACTTGTCACACGAAACAGAAACTTTACAGTTAGTTTCTTTTATAATGATAGATGAATTAGTTGGATTTAATATTGGTATTGTAATCACAGGTTCAAAACGAGATTTAATTAAAGGAGGAAGAATAAATGTATCGTTTTTTGGTAATAATATTTCATATCCTTTAATATCAGTTATTAATATTACATTTGATAATTTAATATGGTTATGATTATCTTCGCTATTGTCGTTATCATCAATATCAATCTTGGGTGGAGGGAATATCTTGTCCAGAATAACTAATTGGTGAATCTGGCATTTTCTTTCTTTCTTCTTTAGTCTCTATTTTCAGTTTTTCTATCTCATCAATTCTTTTGTTGTTTTCTTCTATTCTTTTGTATAATTCATTTATCTTATCTACATAATCTTTACATGAAATATCCATTGAATAGTATTTATCATTATTATCCTTTGCATAATAATTCAATTGAACTTTCTCCGACTGTAAATACTGATAAAATGTATTGATAGATTCAGGTGTTATATCATCAATATAGGATGGCTTAATTGGGTCTATTGATAAATACATAACTCTATTCTCCTTGTAATCTTTAATAGGAAATGGAGAAAAATGTTCATTTTTAGATTGAGAGTTTATAAACATAGGATATTTATTGGATGAAGCTATCATTGATGGAATATAACTATCAGCATTTTGAAAATAATTATCAAGCTTTTCATATTGATTTATATTCTTTTCATCAATTTTAAAGTTTACATTATTCTTATGACAATTTTCAATCATTTTACTCATCAATATCATTGAAAATTTATCTTCATCTTCACTAATCTTCAATGGATAATATTTATATGAAACTTTCACATGAGATATTGGTATTACTTCAACATCCAAATTAGATAATGGAAGAACAAATGGTAATAAATACTTCTCTTCATTTTCATTTATTCTAATAGATTTACATGTTATTTCAGAATCTAATGATAAAACAGTTGAATCAGGAGAATTTATTTTCAATTTAAAACTAACCTCTTCAGTAAGAGATCTTAAAAATGCTATTTTAAAACCAGGATATACTGGTTTATCCAATAATCTTTTATCCTTATACTTTATTACATCATCAGGATATTTACTCTTTTTACTGTTTATATAATTATTTATCGATTTATGATATATTAAAGTCAGAATCCATTTCATCACATCAATTTGTCTTTGTGTTTCTTTATTTGTTACTATTTTATTCTTTTGCTCTTTAATTATACTTTTCACTTTTTTGTTTAACTCCTTCACAGTTTCTTCTCTTTCTTTTGTTAGTTTTTCATTCTGTTTCTTTATATCGCAATCTTCTTTATCTAAATCATCATACTTCTTGTTTATTTCATAATATAATTTATCATATTTACTTTCGAAATAACTATCAATACTTGGAACAATTTCATCAATAGTTTCAATACTATTAAACTCATTCATCAGATAATCCTTTAAATCATCTTGTGAAAGTAATTCCAATATAACAGAAGTTACAGGAGTTTCATACTTTGGAGAAAGAAGAATGAGTTTATCATTCAAATGTAACTTTGATTTGAATATACTATCATACACATCATACATTTCTTTATCTCTCACTCTCGAATCATAAGTAATCATATCATATTCATACTGTAAATCACTTGGTTGAATTAATGAACCAGGATTACTATTTGCAGTAAAATGATATGGTTTTAATGATCTTAAATAATCCAACTTCCATACCATACTTATATCGTCATGTTTATCTTCAGATGATGCTATTTCTATCACTTTCTTTGAGAGAAAATCAATCTTTATGGAATTATACTTCTCATAATCACATAAAGAGTATAAATCTTTCAATAACAAATCAGGCTTTAATACATAGTTTCCACAAAAACCATTTGCATACAGTTCATTTAATGAATTATCTAAAGTACTTTTATCAATAAATTTATGGATATAAAGTGGATAATATCTTATTGTTTCTATTACTTTTACTGGTAGATAAACTGAATTGGCTATTTTGTTCATAATAGAGTTTATATAACATATAAAAGAGTTCTTATTCTCTTCAAATTTATACATATTCTCAATCAATGGTTTTGACTTTATCATTATCCTTTCAAACACTGATAAGTATCTAATAATCAATGATGGAATTATAGCTTTATCAAATGTTGTGACGAAATATACAATATGACTTAATTGGATATATAAACGAGTATTATTATCTTCAATATTCTCATATTTTATCTTCAATGTTGGTAATTTTTCATATTTTTTAATTGTATCAAGTAACTCAGATTTAATTCCTGTACCTTTAAAGCATTCTTCAAATTTACTGAATAACTCAGGATCTTTTTCTTTAAGGATATCTTGTGCTTCTTTTTCATTCATCTTTTCATCATCCATATTTCTATTACTACTTATATCCTTCGATAATAATTTACTTGCTTCATTAAAGAAATTACCAAACTCATTTATTTTTTCATTGATTTGTTTGTATCTATAATAACCAAATGTAAGATTCTGATTCTGCAACTGTTGATTAAACGAAACTAAAGAGCTGTAATTTGCATCATTGATCATTGATGTACCTTCTTTTATATATTTGTCTATCTCTTCAACTACACGAAACATTGTAGCAAACATTCCTCGTATATCCACTTGTTTCAATACTAATTCTTTCATTTCATGGAATATTTTATCAATTGTTGGTTTATAATAACCAAATGGATGTATCTGACATAACAAATCTTCCCTTCCTATGATATAATGTAATATAATTGTTTTTGCTGTATCTAAATAGAAATATTTATTCAGCTTCTTTGCAGGATTTTCATCTATCAAGGGAGAAATATGTAATTTTCTACATTCAACTGTTGCTGTAACTTTGAATTTCTTAAACAACAACCATCTTTCAAAATCAGCATAAGTCTCATAGATTGGATTTAATATAGTTGAATTATCATTCAAATGCTTATCTAATGTTTTTATAATCAAATTAATTGGATAACATAACATATATGAAACATTCTTATTCAACCAATTTCTTAATTGTTGCTTATTCCTTTCAGTGAAATATAATATTGATTCATTAATCACTTTTTCAATCAATTCAACCAAATCATCTCCTTTGTATAAAGATTTCATTTTTTCTATAAATATTTCTGCATTTGTCTTTTCTATTTCCAAATCAACTATTAATTTATTACCTCCAACCCTACTACAGCCATACTCATCTTTATAATTCTGCTCATTTGGATTACTCAAGTATCTAATTGCTTTTCTAAAATCAACACTACTCTTTTCACCAAAATATTGAGTTTCATTTGGTTTTTCCTTGATAATACACAACTCTTGGCAAGATTCGATTGTTGATAATGTTTTAGAATACAAAACAATACATCTACTTAATAATGGAGCAGGAATTACAGATATGTTTTCGGTTGTAAACAAGAAGAATATTCTGAAATCAGGATGTATTCTATACTTTTCATTATCAGAATCACATGAATATGTTATTTTCTCTCCACTTTCAGTTAATGTTAACTCAGGTTTTTCTTCACATAATGAGTTCAGTCTTTCTAATATATCACTACTAGCTGTATTTACATCTTCTATCATCACCCAAGCACCTTCCATTATAGCTGATAAAAGTGGACCATTTCTAAATACTAATTCTCCTTTACTATTCTTTTCTTCAGAATCAATTTTCAATTCATAATGTCCAATCAACATATCGCTTGTACTTTCTGAATTTAGTGGAACTGGAACTAATACTTTTTTATACAACTCAGCTAACTTTCTTACTGTATAACTTTTACCAGATGGTGATGGACCATACACTATTATTCCTCTTTTACTTTCATATGATAATGCTATTTTGTACGCTAAATTCAATTCTGATGTAGTGAAGCAATTACGATCAAATGCTAGATTGTTAGATGGAACAACTACACTCCAAGGTCCATTAAATATAATTCTATCATCAACATTACTTAATTTGATTTTTGTGTTAGAATTTACTCTCAAAATGGTGTTTATACTATCCATATCAGATATGTTGAACTTACATCCAAACACAATCCATAATGCACTTCTTATATCAGATTTAAAGAATTGAGAACTTTCCCAAATTGACAAACTTTTGATTGGTTCTCTTAATGAATAATTTGTTCCAGTTTTCTTTCCAAGTTCTAATGAGAATTCAAAGAGATTATTAACCAATTTTTCAAATGCAGATCTTTCATCATCTGATGCATTTTCTTGAGTTTCTAGCAACATTCTCTTTCCAATGAATAATAACTCAAACAATTTGTATGTAATATCATTGAAATACAAACAATAATTGATTATATTCTTCGATAATGATGTTCTACTTCCTGTCATTGATGCTGGATTTAATGTAGAAATAATATACAGTTTTTCAGGCAATTTTATACTCTTGTAACCAGGTGCATAGAATTCTGATTTGTTTTCTAATGAATGTAATAATGAGCTTAAAACATCTAATACTTCTGTACTAGCAAGATTCAATTCATCAAATAAAAATCCTACTCCATTCTCATTATCTATATTCTCTATCAATAGCTTAGTTATAGTTCCTGGTTTTTCTTCTTGAGTTTGAGTTTTAGAATCAAGCTGAACTGATCCAAATAACTCCTGAATAGTCATATTTGGACTGAAATTGATTCTATAGAAAGGTATTTTAAATACATGAAATATGTATTTTGCAATTGCTGATTTTCCACATCCTGGTTCACCTTCTAATATGACAGGAGTGGAGGTTAAAAAACCTAGTAAACAAGTAATCAACATTTGAACAGTTGTCGGAACAACATAAAACAAAGATTGATTTTCAGTATTCTTTATCTTGTTTAGTAATAAGCAATACTTACTGTAAAAAGCTTCACTGAATATCTCTTTAACAACAGATAAACTAATTGTTTCATTTTCATAATTCACATGAAAAAAATTAATCAATGAAGACTTCATTAATGGATTGCTCTGATCTTTTAACATTTCTAACTTTGATTGTCCATTCATGGAAATGCAATTAACAAAAATGAGTGAATCATTTGGATTGTTAAAGAAAGACTTCAATTTTTCAGCAATTTGATAATGGCTAATTTGGTATTTGTTATTCTTTTCATACATTGGATATCTTAATTTAATTTCTTCATATTTTGGATATGGACAATATATAGGTAAATACATATCTTTAAATGCAACTCTCGAATAATCTTCATCATCAACTGTTGCATATAAACCATTTATTTGTGTAATATAATTCATAAATGTTCCTAACGAATCTTCATATATACAAAACTGTTTTAAACTTGATCTTCTGCTGTATAAGTTCAATATTCCATGATATCTTGTATATAAAGATTCATTTAATAAATCAATGTGATTCAATATAATATCTTCATTGCATAACAAAGCTTTAGCAATCAAACCTGGTTTGAAGAATATATTGTTACTATTATCATTTGATATATTACTATTGATTTGCAATGCTTTCTTCCATCTGTCTAATTGAAGAGATGAATGAGATGATGAAGATATTTGACTTATTAATGATAAGAAATCAGATAAATTCGTAACAAGAGTAGAACCAAGTAAATGAGATGAATCATATGATTTTGATACTTCTATTGTGTTATTGTTGCTGTTATTACTAATACAATCTATAATTAAGGATTTGAATGGGTTTGATCCAACTAATAACAATGGACATAATGAATTAATCAATAACATTTTAAACAGACATTCTAAAAACCATTGTTCATTACATGTAACTTTCAATTCACATGTCACTTCTATAATGACTTTTCTTAACTTCTTTTCTCCTTCATTATATGTGATTTCTGAGTTAAGAAATTCTTCCAATTCTATTGTTATGTCTTTGTTATATATATCTTTAATTCTATTTAATTTTTCTTTTTCTGTTGGTAGAATAAACAAACTCAGAATATATGGAGTATATTTCTCTTCATAACAATCACATATACTTTTCAAATATTTCAATTGAACCAATGAAAATACATTATTCAATTCAGATGGAAAACCAAATATTTTTTCTTTACTCTCTTTATCATATTCTTTAACTTCTACTCTTTCAGCATAAGAAGGTAAAGATTTGAATATTTCATTATTTCCAGAATTAGTGATATTAAGAACAACTCTAAAACCAGGATGTATTGGATAACTTTTACTAAGATACACAAATTCATCAGTAGTTGAATCAGTTATTGTTTCAAAGAATTCAATTAATTCTTTTGATAATGTTTGTGCATCTTCTACAACAATAATCTCACCATTACATATGGCATTAAGGATGATATTATTGTGAAACACTCCATCTTTAGTATAAAATCCAATCAATTGATCAATTTCAGCATCGCCAGATAAATAAAGGCATTTTCTTTCTAATGGAGTATATGCATTATCAAACATCACATCTAAATAAGATGACTTTCCACATCCTTTATCTCCATATACTACCATCATTCTTGATGTGATTAAGTTTTTAACATTTCATCAAGTATTTCATCATTCATATATGAAACATCATAACAGGATCTGTCTACATCATTCTTAAACATCCACTGTTCAAAATCATATTTCTTCTCTTTGAATATGTTATTGCTAAAATAGCTAATTCCATCGATCTTCATTTTTGAATGAAATTCTCTTCTTAGATCAAAGAGTTCAGCATCAGGAGGAATATATAATCTAACAAATCTGTTTAATAGTGCTGGTGAAAAACGACTTAAACCACTTCTTGATGAAGTGGAGATTAATCTAAAATTAGGATTAATTATAATCTCTGGATCTTCAGATCTTTCATCAAATCTCACTCCATGTTTACATCCATCATTTGGGATTATCTCAAATAAAGAATTCAATCTTTCAATTGAGTTTGATTTCATATGATCTAAGTTCTGTAATATACAAATTTCACCTTTCTGTATACTTGTAAGAAGTGGTGAATCTTTCCATATTGGTTTTCTATCATCAGATATAATATAAGTGCCTATCAAATTATCAGCACTCATATCACTTGTACATTTAATCACATTCTTAAGATGATTAGGATAGAATGATTTAATGAATGATTTTAGATATTTTCTTGCTAGAAATTCATCATCAGCATATAATAAGACATGACATCCAGATACTAGAGCGAATTTCAATATATAACCAATAGTACACCAAAAATCACCTCTAATTGGAAAATCACTTTTAATATCTCTCTCAAAACCTTCATATACATAAAGATCAGGTAGTTCATTCTTATAAATCAGGTTAAATGCATATAATACTGGAGTACCATTCTTGATCATTGTTATTAATCTAATACAATCTCTTAAAGTATATACTTTATCACAGTATTCATCATTTTCTGCATCTACATGCATTTTAACAATACTATTGATTATATTATCATTGATATTTGGAATATTAAATCCACGTATGATTTCTTTCATCTCATCTTTTGTAATATCAGGGAATTGTACTGAATTGAAGTACCTAAATCTAGACATCATAGTTGAATCTAATTTTGTTCTTTTATAAGCCATACCTGCTGGATTTTGAGTTGCAACAATTCTAAAGTTAGGATTCATTTCATACTTCGTATAACCTTTTCCAATTTCATCAATTACCAATTCCTTTGAATCTAATACACTCAACAATGCTTGAATAACTTCAGTACTTGACAATGACAATTCATCTAACAACAATACTTTACCTTCAATAAATGCTTCTGAGAATGGTCCAAACTTATAGCTAATTTCTGGTTCACCAACACTTGAAGTTTTAACGACAATTGTACCAATCAATTCATCAATACTTGAAGATGGACCAAAGTTGTAACGAACTAATGGAATCTGTCCTTTGATACAAACTTGTTCAACAGAAAATGTCTTTGCACTTGAAGTCTTATTCTCTATTAATAATGGAATACTATGATCGATTGCTTCACTTATAATGGCTGTTCTTTTCTTAGAATTCTCAGTCTCAATTGCTGAAGGTAAAGCTCTTGATTCTGAAAATCTAAATGGATAAATCTCATATTCTTGATCAACTGTTTTATCATAGTATTTATACACTGATTCTGAACTATGGAATATCAATGTATTATAACTACATGATATATTAACATCATTCATAATAATTACATGATCTTTTACATTACTAATGCAATAAAAATATATTCTCTTCGGCATAACATTAAAACCATGTGACAATTCAATAAAAGGTAATACGAATGGAATTAATTCATTATCTTCAACTTCCTTGTATAGAAATCTTATAAAAGAACCAGTTTCTAAATAGTTTAAACCATATAGCAATGCTGTTGGTAATGAAACAAAAGTATTGTTTCTTGTATCTTGGATATATAAACTTGGTATGGGTATAGGTAATGGTTCATCTTCTATCTGTATAAAGATTGAAATATCTGAATAATCTTTCATTAATATTGTATTACATCTTGTTTCTCTTGTTGGAGGTAATCCCTGTAATATTTTTGCTTCTGGATTATGTTGTTCTTCCACTGCATTTATATTATTAGAAACTTCTATTGGAATAACTACATCATCATCTTCAGGATTTAGTATTCTATCATGCTGTACTATAGGAATTGGTTGAGATTGAACTGGCTGTGGTAAGATTGGCTGTGATTGTAACTGAATTTGCTGTTGCATTGCCATAGGCAAAAGTGGTTGTGATTGAAATGACGGTTGCAATGGCTGAGATTGTATTTGAGTCTGAATAAATGGTTGATTCTGAAACTGAGGAAGTGATTGTTGTTGTTGTTGTTGTTGAGGATTATGCAACAAAGGCAAAACAGCAATTGTAGAAGCTGATGATATTGGCGGTGGTTGTGCCTGTGATACTGGAGGTGGAGGTGTTGAAGTTGGTAAAAATGATGGAGTTGAATTATTGATTTGTTTTACTGATTCTTTACCATCATTATTATCAAATATTTCTATATATATTTTATCGGCATAACAATAATCACTCAGATATGCATCATCGTGGAGCACAATTCCTAATATAGATAATCTACTATTTGGGCAACCCAACACTTCCTTCAAATCTTTAACAAATATGGAGGTTTCAGTTTCCATATCTTCTACTAAGCCATCTACAGTAATAACACAATTTTCTGGTGGAATTCTATCGTTGAATACATCTAATTGTGATTTTGTTGTTAGATTCAAAATCTCAACTGGACTATTGTCATAGTCCACTTTTACACCACTTTCATGGACAATCAAATTCAGCCTACCCACTGGGATTTGACATAAACCCTATTTCATAAAATCACATAAAAATACACTTATTTGTTTCAACAAGCCTGTAGTAGTATTACCTTTAATTTTTACCAACAATTTCTTAACTGCATTGTTCCAACTATAAGAAATTATCTTGTTTGACATTTCTTGTAATGAATGTCCAAGCAAAATGAATAGGAATCCAAGCTTTTTTTCACTTTTTACTGATTTGTCATTTTTTACAAATCGCAAATACAACGATATCATAAAGAATAATAGATTTAATGACAAATAACAATTTAATTAAAAAATCTTGACCAAAACCAAAATTGCCAATATAATTATCAATAATGCAATACAACAGTACATTGATGCATTCTTTGCACTTACTGTCACTTTTTTAGTGTGATCAGTCTCCATTTTTAATCTTTGATTAGCTACAGTAACATCATCATCCAAATTGTCTAACAATCTAGCTTGTAACTGTGTCTCGTCATTTATAGTTGTTGCTATTTCATGCAAATTATCTACAGTATCAGATAATACATCAATCACTACATCTTGCTCTAAAGATAAATAGAAAAATAGAAAAAATACTTTTCATTTCCATTTGTTGTAATGATAATATATCATTGTTCGACATATCGTCAGATATTTGCATTTTGTCTTGACCTCCTGCATGTGATCCCAATAAATCTGCTCTACTTCCTCCTTGACTTAAAGTCCTTACCAAATCATTCTTTTGTTTTGTCATTGTTGCTAATAAATCTCTTTTGCCTTTCAATTCTTTGGGTGGACTAAATAAGAAAATATGTTTCAATTAGAATACATATTGAATTTTGCTGGATTATCTTCGAAAACCATCAAGTCTTTTGATAATTTTGTTAGATTAGCTTCGAGTTTTGATATATCTTCACTAGTCTAGTATAAATAGGCATTATAACTAATACTGACCCAGATTTACCAGTTTGGATCTTTTTTCTTATTTGCTAAATTTAATATTACTCATATAAATTTATACTTGTATTAATTTGGATGTAGATTGGAAAACTGAATCCCATTCTGCTATACTTGGCATTTTTTCTAAATATTTTTATAATGGAATAATATAAGAATATAGATTTGATAAAAATGTTAGATATATACATATAAACTCAAAAACACTGCTAAAAATTGTGTCTTAAAAATTAAAACCCAAGCTTTATTCAAGCTTTTGATTTGTTAGAATTTTTGGATTTATGAGTGAATCTAGTTGTATTTTCATTGATAAAGGTAATAAAGATTTAGGAAAAGCAATCTATAATGCCTTGAGCGAGAAGTATAAATAGAGTTTTTTATTTCTAGCTCAATTCTTCTAGTAAACATATGTGATTTTGATGGTATTTTTATAGAATCTAATTTATGCTAATAAAATTATAGACGTTGAGTATCAACTTCAAATAGACAAAGAAACAATAAATATCTTAACTGTTCGTGTTAGATTCCCGTTATACCCAGATTTAATTCCGTATGCATAATTATTTATAAATATCAATAATAGATTTGGTATAGAAAACATATTGAAAGATCATTTAAAAGGAATCTTCTTCCTCAAAGCAACTGAGGAATGGAACATAGTATTTCAACTAGACAAAACAAAATTACCCGCTACAAAAGAAGTATTATCACAATCCATCAGTGAAATAAGATCTGTAGCATATTCAGTTCCATTATCAAAATATTTCAACGCTATTCATAGTCATACATTAAATCAATTGAAACCAGTTCAATTACATTATAGACTAGGTGAATCTATCTATATTGTACCTTATACGGATAGTGTTAGTGTAATATTTGGAATTACAGCTGCTGATCCTAATGATATGCCTTTATTTCGTGTAACTTTACAAGAATATGTTGATGCGCAGAGACGTGTTCCTAGTGCTCCATCGATTAGCTTCTCGGCTAAATGTCCTGCTGATATTCAATCATTACCAACCTCTGAAGATACTACACACTTAGCTGGATATTTGAACTTCAGTATTTTCCTTTGTATTATAATATTCTATATAGCATTTGGTTCAGCTCATGTTCCAAAAGATAGAATTCCTAAAGTTTGCACTAATTTGATGAATTTGAGATCCTATTTGGGATATCATATGAGTGCATTGAAAACTGAATTGCATTATAGATTGAGAGGTAAAACAAACAAGATGCTTCACAGTATTTACTATTCTTTCATATTTTTTATAGCTTTAAGTGATGCTCGTATAGCTACAGAAGCTAACTAATTATACTTTTACCATATTATGTTAAATTAATGTGTATTTGTTGAGATATAAGAAAAAAAACAAATAAAAAAGCTTGAATTTATCGAACTTTATTCTTGAAAAATGGAGTATAAAAATCTCATTACCCAGAGCTCAATCTGTTCTGAAGATTTTCTGGAACATTTTAACCTACACTCGGTAACCGTTAAGCAACTAGTAGATGCATTTAAGTATAACAGTTAATCTCTATTTTTAATAGAAGTAATTGTGATGGTAAAATTAAGAGACAAGATTTATTCAATATTTTTCAAGCTTTTGCAACTAATAATGTATATAGAATATCGATTATAAACCATATAGAGTTTGGTCGATAAGACTCAACAATGCAAACTGTTGAATCAGCTATTTGATATATTTGACAAAGATGGTAATGGTTATGTGGACTATAAAGAATGTGTATCAGGAATTTTATTTTTCTGCAAAGATAATGAGAAAGAGAAGTTCCATACATTATTCAAACTGTATGACCTTAATGGAGATGGATACATAACTAAGCAAGAGATGGAAACTAACTTAGAAAATATATTCAAAGTAATGAATCTATTTAAAACCAACTATATTCAGAAGATGGGGTATTTATAGAATGTATATTATGTATATAAATAGAATTGATCCACATGAATTAGCAATACAAACAACAGAAAAGTGTTTTTTTGAAGCTGATAAAAATGATGATTCTTTATTGAGTGAAAGTGAATTTTTAAATTGGTGTTTAACGGAGAATAAAATAAAATTTAATATCGATAAATACAGAAATGAAGTATTCTACAATGTCACAGTTGATCAACTAATATCACTATTTAGTAAATCATCAAAAGACTATAAAATCAGTAAAAGAAATTTCAAGAAAATTCTGAAACATATTTATATTGATTCTGACACATCTATTGATCAAGATGAATTTGATAATTTCTGTGATATGTTGTTTAATTTATTTAACATTAATACTAACAACAATAACAATAAAAATAGAAAATCTTTTAAATTAAAATCACCCCCAAAAATTAACGAAAAAAAGCTACCACCTTCTCCAACCACTCCAATAACTCCAACTGATGATGAGAATATAGATAATAATAATAATAATAATAATACAATAATAATCCCTGAAACTCCTTACGATAATGTATTAATCAATACACGTCAGTTAATTGCAGGATTATCCATATTCTGTATTGGAACAAATAAAACGAAAGAAATATTCGATTTCTTTGATATTAATAACGATGGATTTATATCATTTCAGGAACTATATGATTATTTGTATAGTATTTATCGAGTATTATATTATACCGATTTATATTCAACTAAATATTCACCTTATCAAATAGCTTATTATGTTACAATTAATTGTTTTAAAGATAATAATAATAAGAGCGTTGATACTCCATTGACATTTAACGAGTTTCATGATTGGTATTCAAATGATAAACGATATGATGATATATTGAATAAAAGTAGTGAAAATGGGATTTGTCTAACAGAGGATTTTATTAAGGAAGCTGAACTAATGAACACCAATGCATCTTCACCTTCTGATTATTGTAGTAATAATATTATAAATAAACAAGATATTGAAAATACAGAAAATACACCTAATACAGATAATACAAATAATACACTAAATACAATAAAGACAGATAATGATGAAATACAGTTACCAGCTATTAATACAAATATTCCATCACCCAGAAGAGCAGATTCTATCTCCTCTACTGATAATCCCTCATTATATAGACAATTAAGTTCATCAGCCAATTCTCCAAGTAAAAATTCTAATCCAATCACCTCTAATGATTTTCACTCATTAATATCCATATTAGATGTAATCAACACAGATGGTAAGAATGAAGTGTTTAATTTAAAGCAATGGAGGTCATTCACTAGAGAATTATGTTATGAAGAGAGTGTAGGTGACCATTTATTTGCTAACTTCAATAATAGCAGTAATGGTTCAACAATTAATGTAAAAGACTTAATTCCATTGTTTATATTATTTTCATCCTCATCTAGACCTGTTAAAATTCAAGCATCATTCAATTATTGTTATTATAAAGAAAGAAATTCACGAATCACATCACAGAGAATGATTACAAAGGAACATAATAAAGAGATGATAAGTAAAGATAATATTAAACAATATTTATATTTACCTTACAAACTATTATTTTCATTGAATATAATCAAGAAAGAGGAAGATGAATTGGATGATTATATTGATACAATGTTTACAACATTTGGTGATCACAATGAAGTGAGTTATGAAGATTTTTATGAATGGTTTTCAACACTACAAATCGAGAAACATGAATTATCAAGATTATTCAGTTTAGATGAAATAGAAGAAGAAAGTGAAATAGAAAATTCGCCTGGTAGAAGATCCAGATCCTCAAGTTTAAGCTTGATAACAAACGAGTTTGTTGATTATGTTGATGTACAACCATTAACACCTTGGTTAAATGTATGGAGTATAAAAGAAATGATTAAAATACAAAGATTTACATTAAGAGATATATATGATTTGTTATTGAAAGCAAGTGATGATAATCAATATATTACAGAAGATGAATATAAAAATATATTCGTTTCAAGTGTAATACCAACTGTTCAAGGTAGTAGTATAACTAATTCAAGAATATTGAATGTATATAGCGATATATTCAAAATTGTAAAGAAAAACAATGAGAGTGGTAAAGCAGATATATTTCATATTATCTATTGTTTATCTTTATTCTATGAAAGTGAAAATCCAGATATTGAAGTAGGTAAGCTGTTATATGAATTTATCACTTACTATGATAGACAATTAAATGCAATTACTTTCCATTCACTTTATGTTTATATATCAAATGTAATAGAAGTCTTCTTTTTTATTAACAATAAATATGAAGATACTATTAAAATATCAAAAGATCAAGTCAAATTAAGAGTAACAAAATGGTTATTATATCAAGGAGATCAAAATTTTAGAGGAATTTTAACACAATCAGATTTCTTAGACTTATATAGTAACAGTAAAATCCATTTAAGAATATGTGAATCTATTTCTACTGAGATGTGTTATACTGAACTTCCTAACTTACAATTATTACTACAACTTTCTCAATTAGTTTATTGTAGTATTGTTCATATTAAACCATTGTTTTATACCTCCAATAATAATAATAATAATAACATTACACTGGAAGAGTTTATAGAATTAATGAATAAATATATAGGTTACTATATGCATTATAATTTAGCTGAGATTAATCAAGCAAGAGTTGTTTGGACTTATATATTTAATGTGATAGGAAATAATCAAAAACAAACATCTAAATCTCAATTATTATCTTGTTTAGCTATGTTAAGTCAACATAATGCAAGTGATTTAGTGACTTTTATATTTAATCATTATCATAATAATACGAATTATATAAGTTATTATGATGTATTACAGTTTATGTTACCTTTTGCTACTTTAATATATACAATTGAACCAATATTGAGATTGGATAATTTATATACAGATAATACTCCAACTACATTTTTACAATATATATTGAATGATTTATGTAATTTGTATGGTATTCATTTATATGACAATCAATCAAAGAGTAATTTCAATAATCCATCTCCACAACAACAACAACAAATAAAAATATCAAAGCATAAGTTGTTATCCTATTTCAAAACTCATAATATCTATGAAATATTGTTATATAAAAAGAATGATATTATAACATGTAAAAACTTGAATTATCATATTAATTGTTCAATTAAAAATTTAAACTTATCATATCAAAGATTAGTGGATCTATTTAATGATATAGGAAGTTGGAAAACTACTTCTAATAAAATACCATTCAAAACATTGTTGATGTGCTATGAATTGATTGATTCTGAAGTAGATTTCCCAAAGATATGTGAATTATCTAGAATCTACAACTATATAACAAATAATAATTATTTCAATCTAAATGCAAATGATTTGATCATTATATTGTTATTGCTGTGTAATACGACATCTATAAACAGAGCAATTTCAATTTTCAAGTTTTATGATGTTGATAATGATAATGTAATATCTCGACAAGACTTAGAGAGTTTTCTGAGATTAGTATTTAATTTTATTTACCATTTTATTCTTCCTGATGATGAATTGATATCACTTAATTATCGTGTGAATGATTCTATTGATCAGTTTATATCTGAAATGCAACCAGAACCAATTATGATGGATGGATTGAAGAAAGAAACTGTAAATATGCCAATCACAATAGATGTGTTTATTAAACAAATATTGAAGCAAAAGATTGAAATAAGAAATCAGTTTATCACATTTAAAAATCTATTTCATATAAAATATAGAGTGATAGATCCAGAAATAATCGATTATAATTATGATAATTACTGTTTCCAATTATCACCAGTAACTGAAGGTTTATTAAAGTCATTGAAATTATCTAAGAAATACACTGAAAGGAAATCACTTCAAGAGTTGAAAATAACCTCTAAATTGTTTAGATATGATATACATAATGTATTTCAATCATTATTATACTATTCATGTGGTTATAATGTAAATTACAGTCAATTCGTAAGAGGAATGCATATTCTATTCCCTGATTATTGTAATGATGATAAACAATATAAACTATTTGAAGAAATATTTAAACTTTATGTTAATCACAATACGAAACAATAGTCCTAATAATTACCAAATGTCACCTAGTTTAATACCATTACCAGATCCATCAAAAGGATATAATCTTAATAATGAAGAAGTAGATGTTTATGATATTTGTTATGCATTGAATTTCGTGTGCTAAGAATTCATATATCTCTCCTATGGATATATGTAAAAGTGAAACAATTCCAATTGATTCTGTGAAGAGATATTATAAAGCAGTTGAAAGATTCTTGTACTATTTGGATGCTGATAAATATGAAAATATGAAGTTGAATTACTCTTTATTAAATGATGTTTTGTTATACACACATGATAAAGAGTATTTTACAATGTCTGAATTTGCTAATTGGATTAGTTTGAAAGAGAATATAATAACAAAAGGATATAACATCATTGCAACTTATTTTGGTATTACTTCTAGAAATGTTAAAGAAATAAAAGAAATATTTAAAGAAGAATTCTTTACTTTAGATAAAGAGATTAGTTGTAATGAGTTTATTAAGATATGTGTAAAATTGAATAAGCTATATGTAAATGGTCAAAATGATTATAAAAACACTTTTCCATTAGCAAGATCGATCTATAAATATATCCATATTTATGCTCCTAAAATGACTTGCAACAAGATAATAGAATATTGTTTAAAGATAATGAAACATAGAAACCCAAGGTTTATATTCTTCATGATTGATAGATATAATAACAATTATATTACTTACAACGATATTATTCATTTCATTCAGTTGCTATTAACAATTGAAGAAAAAGTGAATAACGGTTTTACATCAATATATATGCCATCTTATGAAGTATCTAAAATCATAGCTGATGATATGTACCAGAAGAATAATACACCTTTAGATAAAAGAATTGAATGTAAATCATTCAAATGGCAGACTAATTAAAAGAAATTTGGTTATTTATTAATATTCATAGGCATTTATGTTGATAATTATAGTTATATACATATATATCTATTCAATACTTGTTTTTTTAGTATATGTAAAGCAGAACCATAATCTGTAAAAAAACAATATTTGAAAAATGACAAATTACATAAATTAGATATAAATTTTACGGTTGGTTTGTTGCAGTATTATCAGAAATGTTATTTCTTCCTAGTGTTTGAACTGCAACAGGCACTCGCGCAAAATTGAAATATCTAGTCACATATTTACATACAGCACATGATCTTTTATTCTGTCTTTCCTTACACACCTTGTAATGCTTCAGCATCCCCTTTATTTTCACACAAAAGTCCAGTTTACAAGATCGATTATGACAACTCCTTATATGTGCGATTTGGATGTTTACCATCTATTAGTAAAAAATCAGAATGAAGTATACTTGTTTCATTTGCGTCATACATACTAATTTACTTTGTTTCCTATCGATAGGCGGTGTAACGCGTGTCCCACCCCCTGGTCCTTTACAAAAATCTGTATTTATTGATCTCTGAGCAGACTCATCGTATTCATTTAGAAATCTGCTGACGATAGTTTGTGCTTCTTCAATAAGGCCATTATATTTCTCATTATGTATATCATATTTTATATTTTTTAAATTTGACATCATAAACACACTCTATACGAATAGAACAAGCTTCCTTTAGTGTATTCTCAAAAAATCCTTTATTTGTAATGACAAAACTTGGCTTGAATTTAGATTCAAACCAATTTTACATAATTCCGTTTTACACCCTCAAAAATCACAAAAAAATAATTATATATTATTTTCAAGATAATTATAAAAAAATCAAAACTCTGTAAAAATCATTTCAACAAAATACTCTTCAGCATCTCTTCTATGATCTTATTATCATCATTTTCTTCGTTACTGAAAATAGACTTCTCCAATTTACGTTTTTCTATAGCTTTCTTCTTAATCAACTCATCAACACTATCCTTGCAAACTAAATGATAAATAGTAACTGGCTTGTCTTGGCCAATTCTATGACAACGATCTTCTGCTTGTATATCAACTTGAGGGTTGAAATCAACATCGTGAAGAATCACAGTATCAGCACAAGTACAATTTATACCAATACCACAAGCTCTTGAAGATAAAAGTAAGACTTTTATTTCCGTGTCATTTTGATAAGTATCTATAATATTTTGTCTATCATCCACACCAACAGTTCCATCAATTCTTAAAAACTCTATTTTCAATATATTTAACAATAATTCTATTAAATCTAATATCTTTGTCCACTGACTAAAGATCAATATCTTATGACCATTTTTAATCAACTCTGGTAGTAATATTTTCAACTTCTGAAACTTTGCAGATTTCAATATCAAATCATCTTTAAATATATATCTAGACAACTCAGGTATAACATCTACATATTCTTTACATATTTCATATATCTCAAAATCCTGAACTCTTCAATAATTCAGGATAAACTTTATTATAATTACACTCATTTCCATAATAACCAGATTGATATATCAATGGTGCTAATTTCTTACACATATTATCATCATACCAATTACGTAGTAATAATGGATGGTTAGATGTTTTACGAAGATCAACGAATAGATTAGAACCATTCTTTATATCATTTCTATCTTTTGATTGTTTATAATTCTCTATTAGTTTATTATATAATAGAGATTGTCCTTCCAACATATCTAAATACAATATCTCCAGTGTTTTAGGTACTAGATCGTTTAATACTTCTTCTTTTAATCTCCTCAATATAAATGGACTAATGATTTGTTTTATTGTATTGACAGTTTCTTCATCTCTTTCACAACATAAATCACTTATCTCATCTCTTCTAATAATTGTTGGTGGTAATATAAAACATAATAAATTCAATAATTCTTCAAGCTTATTCTGAAATGGAGTACCAGTGAGTAATAGCTTATGTTCGACATTGATCTTACATAATCGATTATAACGTTGAGCATTAGCATTTCTTATAAAATGAGCTTCATCTAATATCATATATTTATAATGGAATTTTCTTAAGTATTGTCTATCAATTGATCCTTGACTTTTTTCAAACATTGAATATGTGATTAATAAAACATCAAACGAATCACTTCGACTATATTTCAATCTAAATTCCTGTTTATCATCCACACTACCATGATATTTCAACACTCTAAACTCCTTAAACCATTTATTAAACTCTCTTTGCCAATTTTCAAGTGTTGATGTTGGTACTACTACTAAATGAGGTCCTTTTGATATGTTCTACTTTATATAGATACTTTAATAATCCTATAGTCTGTATAGTTTTACCTAATCCCATCTCATCTGCTAATACACTATTATAATTACGACAATAGAAGAGATATAACCAACTAACACCTATGATTTGATGATTTTTTAATTGATATGGTGAAAATAAATCGTTTAATTTAGACTATTATAGTAACATAATATTATATATATATATATATACTGTTTCAATTACACTAGTAAGATCTTTATTAACAAATGATTTGATTTCATTACTTATCTTTTCACAACTGTTTAATACATCATCTAATGTTCTTGTTTCTTGATTTAGAATCATTTTCATCATCATCATTGTTTGATTCTTGTTTGACTGTGATTGATCTTGATCCATTATTGTCATTGTCATCGCCATCATAGATAATAGAGTTTGGACTACGTTTGTGCTGTATTTTGGAATAATAGTCGTTTGTATTATCATCATCTTCATCATCCTCAGATTCATCCAATATAATCTTCTTTCTTTTGATTGGTTCAGTTTTTAATACATTCTCTTCATCTGATATTGACTTAACAGAAGAAGTAGAGGAAGAGAGTGATTTGGTTAACTGGAGACTGTGTAATTTAGAGTCTTGGTAGTAATTAGTCTTTAATGAGTAGATTTGGAATTCTTTCTGTTGATTTCGGTATAAACTAATATAAGATCCGTCAAATATTTGGATTTTGTCTCCTTTCTTAATCTCAACAAATCCATCCCAAGGTTGGACTTTCACAAAAATTGGATTTATACCTCCACTTTCTACATAGATACTTCTATAATAATTAAATATAGCAAAATTGTTATACGTTGGATTGTTGATGTGAATAATTGCTTGTCTTCTACTACATAAACGACAATTTCATAATTAAAGAAAATAGAACATTTTAATACATAGAAAAAGGATATTCTATTCCAAAATCATGACCTCTTCCTATTACATTCGATCCTACACAAATATATAACAAAATCACATACCTTCGTGAAGGTCATACGATTTGTTAGGAAAAAGTGAATGTGTAAGGGTGTATTTTATCATTTAAATAAGTATTAGGTTATAAAATAGGATTGGTATGTTGAAAAAAAGGAAATGAAAGAGAAAAGTGATTTGGCTCGTCTTCTACCAAACTTAAATTTAAAAATAAATATAAAGATGATTTATGGCGGCTTGTATTTTTCTGGTTCTGTTGCGAAGTATACACCTAAGCATGGAATATGCCAACTTTTTATTTACTAATTCACAGTAATAGAGTAAATAACTGTAAGTATATTAACGTCATCCTTTATTTTACCTAAATTTTGATGAAGAGATGTGATTCACTCTTAACTCATTAATATATAGAGTATATATATTGATTTTCACATTTCTAAGTCAATCTCTGCATAAACACAAAAAAATGATGAACAAATAAGTAAATAACTATCTATAAAGTGTAACTAATACCTAATAACCACAATATTAACCTATTGAAAAATTGTTTTGAATAATCACATTTTTGTATATCAAAAAACACAGTATCACAACAGTCTTTTATCAATGTGTTTATTCTGGATTCTGTATTTGGATTTATTTTCTCACATTTTGTTAGTAGAATTAATAATCTTGAAATCTTTGAATATTGACTGATCTTTCTTGATATGTCTTTAAGTTTATCGCATGCAAGAGACAATCTAAGTGTATCTGTCACATCAATAAAGAATATTACATCATTAATTGAATCATTGAACAAATTATCCCACTGATCTCTAAAATTAACATTACCAGGAGGGTCTATTATAGTCACTGTATTTTTAGCATAACAAATTTTAGTTTTTGATACATTGGTTGTCTCAGGCGGTATAACAATTCGTATATCTTCACTATTCACAACATTTGATGAATTTTTATCATCAGAAGATTTGTTAGCACTAATACTATTCACTGGAATAACTTCATTGTTTTTCTTACTCTTTCTATTGAAGAAATTCTTCATTGTTAATGTTAGTGTGGTTTTTCCTGATGAATCCAATCCCAAAAACAATCTGTACACATAATAAATATCATTTATACACATATTTATCTTCTTTTGTTGAACCTAACCATTTCAACACATTTTCATCCATTTCTTCATTCATTACTCTTTCTTCTTCGGAAATACATGATCCCATACTTCAATTTTACACTTTTATAAATTAAAACGAAAATTTCAAATTCAAAAATATGGCCGTTTCAAAAAGTATATCACGTCAAATTTTTTGTTTCAAAATACTTTTGTATTGAATTTGTTATTAAACATATTTCAAATTTGGATTTGTTGTGGTATTTTTCTAATTTTCAAATCATGGCAGAAGTAGGTCAACAATTAGTTGCTCAATATTATCAACAATTCGATAACAAAGCTACCAGAGGGAATTTAGCTCAAATTTTTGTATTAATACTTCTTTAATGTATAATAGCATCCAAATGGTACCTTTTCATTTGATGGTGTTGTTGAACAAACACAAGTCAAAATTATTGAAAAATTGAATGTATACTTGCTTTCATTACTTTCTTTTTACTAGTCATTACCAGAAATACACCATGTAAATTACAATGTGGATGTTCAACCATCTAAAGAAAATACAGACTTGGTATGTGTTGTTGTTGGTCAATTAACAGTATATTTTGTTATTCTAAGATATTTAGATTGATGATAATCCTCCATTGTACTTCACTGAAACATTTCACTTCTTAGCTGCCAATGGTTCATATGTTATATATAATGACATATTTAGATTGGTTTATGGTTAAATTTTCTTTCTATTTTTTTTTGTTATTGTTGTGTTTGTGATGATGTGCATGTATATTAATACTACATTATCATATACATTCGAAATATCAAAATTCTTCAAATTTCTTTCAATTTCATTTTATGGACAACTATGTTGTAGACAGTGCTATTTCTTTTGAAATACCTTCAGAAGTACTGCATATCGTTGTACATACACAATTCATAGCTTGTGTTATCCGTTCTTCACCTAATAACATCGCTATTTGGGAGATAGAGAAATTGGAAGAAAGATCAGTATTTTTATAGACCAACATGTTATATAGGATCCATCTACCATATTGTCTGGTCATGAACATGACATTCAAGTAATTTGCTTTAATCAAGAAGCAAACTACGAATCCATTTATGTGTTCTGTTTCTAGTGATCGGTATTAAATATAAATTTAATAGCATAGTGTTATGTTGTGGTGTATTAAAGAAGCTCTTTATAATCCAAGAAGTGCATGTAGATATATTGACGGTAATATAAATGGAAGATGTTATTTCTCTTCATTTTGCTTAGATGATGATTATATCGCTTTATGTGTTGAAAAGTATAAATTATACTATTCAATTCCATATTCTATAGTGATATACAACTAATAAATTCTGTGGCATGTAAAAGTGAAGTTATACTTTCGTGGTCATGATAATCTAGTAACACAATGTCATTATTTAAAATCAGAAAGAAAGTTAGTATCAATAAGTGATGATAAAACATTCATAGTATATATATATATTATTTTATAGTATATATATTCTTTATAGTTATGGGATTTAGATGAAAGAAGGATGTGTTATCAATCCAAAATATTTGTAAATTCAATTAGAAAATGTGAAATATCATCTACATCAGGTAAACTATTTCTATGTATAATAATTATTATGATGTTTATTATTATATGAATAGTAACAGGAGATAATATGATATTAAGCTATTCAATAGATACAAAAGGAGAATGTGTAGAAAGTAATTCAATATCAATATCATCGATGATTAATGAATATTTAGGATGATTTAAAAAGAGAAAATGAAGAAAAGTATATGGAATATAGACCAATTGTAGTGACAAAAGCTGGAATAAAAGTAGAATGCAAAACAAATGAAGTTAATGATTATAATTATAATGATAAATCCTTAATTGTCATTGATATGAAATATGTAGATGGCGCTTATAACTCTTTAGGAACTCCATTAAAAACAGCATTGAGATTAAAAAATAATAAAAAAGATGGTTATATTGAAGGTTATAATAAGAAGGATAATGAAGATAAACATCCACCAGTAATTATAATATTAACTACTGAATCTATTATATTAATCAGTCCTTTGAATTATTTGAAAAAAATAATAATGTTGAGAGATATTATATATAATTATCCATTTATTGATATAAGGAATATATATACAATGGATTGTTATGGTTATGAGAATATTAACGTTGTGTTTGATAGTAATGTGAAAGTTAATATATTACAGTTGAAAATAGGTGAAGATGAAGATTATTTAACGTATATATATATTATTATTATTTATTTATTTATAATAGTTCAAATCTAACAATTATGCCTACTCATCCACCACCACCTCATTCTGTATTATTTTCCACATTTAAACCAAAAGCAACACCACCACCATCAACTATTAAATCATCATCCAAATCAAAAGTAGTAATGAATCAACCAGTTGTATTCCATCGTAATATTCGATCCAGTGGTTATACAGAAAAACCTTGGATGCCTCCTTCAAAGAAAACAAATAAAAACAAAAACAAAAATCCATTATTAGATGAAAAAGAATATCCAAGTGATTGTGGATTATTAGATAAAATGCAAACGAAAAATTACTTCCCAGAGTTATGTCATAATGGTCCAATAATGTGTTGTAGATATAGTAACAATGGCAATTATATATTAACCACAAGTAGTGATAAAACAGGTAGAAGTTGGGAATTACCACTTAGTACTCACAAAGGAAAAGGAATTGTATTTCAAGGACATAATAATGTAGTTAATGAAATATGTAGTAGTTGGAATATGAAAGAAAAGCCATATTATTTAACATGTAGTGATGATAATAGTGCTTGTTTATGGTATAAAGATAAACCTGATCCTCTAATAAGATTTGAATATATGAATAAGAATATTCCAAGAAGTAAAAAGAGTGAAACTACAAAACCAAATTTGGTTGATAATCCTATGTTTAAATCACCAGTATATTTATTTATTCTTATATTCTGAATAGATTAAAAACTGTTCATTCTATTATCAAGATGATTTTATTGTTTTAACACACAAGAATCAACTGTTATTATACAATTATTATATTGAATCGTTAAACCCCAAATTAGATGATATAGATAAAACTCATGCACAGAATCAATATAGACTAGTAAAATCATTTAGTCATTCCAGTAATAATATAATATCGATGAGTTTAATAAATGGATTTTTAAGTCATTTGATATTGACAGTTGGTTCAGCTAAAGATCTTTGTGTTTGGGATATTTCCACTGGAAAATTGCTAATAGAAAAAACTAATATTCATGAAAGATTAGTTCATCATATTAGATTACCTTCTATTTCACAGTATTGTAGTATTACACCTGATTCGTTAAACACATTTGCTACATCTGCGTTAGATGGTAAAATCAAATTATGGGATTTAAGAACAATGAATAGCATCTTGTGTTTAAGTGGTCATATGAATAATAGCGCTTCAGTTGGTCTAAATTTCAGCCCATGTATGAGATATATAGCAACTGGTTCTGAAAATAATGTATTTTATATATATATTTGTATTTTATAGAGTGGTTATATTTATGACCTTAGAACAGGTAAAATAATGAGTCAGTTATTAGGAAGTAGTGATACAGTGAGTGATGTTTGTTGGAATCCTGTGAAACCTCAATTATGTACAAGTAGTTATGATGGTCATGTTAGATTCTATACTGAAAATGGTTAAATAATTTGTTTATTTTATTTTGTGTATTATTTGGTGAAATAGAGAGAGTATTTTATGTTTAAATCTATATTACTAAAAACTAGAAAATTCATAATATCTATAACCACAATATAAATTTAGTTCCTATAACTCTATCTATCAATAAACCTTTACTTCCATTAAAATCAACATAGATACGTATGCATCATAAGGTAATGATGAACAAATTATGTTATCTACAAACGATTCTAATCAGAGCATTTCTAAAATAAAAATAATTATTTCAAGTTAAGTTTGGCTTGATCAAAATAGATATGGAAGATGATTATTATCTCAGGTTAGAGCCATTCTCTGTATTGTTATTACTTATAATTTATAAGATGTTATATGAACAATTAGTAAATGCCGTTAAAACAACAATTCCTTGGGTTGTATCAGGTATTTTGTTAGGTGTTGTAATAATGATAATTGTTTCAAAGTATATTAATAATATATATTGTGCTCAATCAGATTACCATTTGAAATTGATAGTATACCAGAAAACATAGGTATATTCGTAAAGCTCTATGTTTTTATAGAAAATAGTGATATTTATGAAGAAATAAATAAGAATGCAAAATAGTGAGGAAGTAGTAAACAAAGAAATGAGTATAAATGAATCAATAAAGAGTAGTATACCCTTAGATGAACAAAGAAAACTGAAAAAATTGTTAAAGTATAAAAATAAAAAAATATTATTATATTAATCATAGAAAAGCAGGTGTGAGAAAGGCAGTTAATACAAATCAAAGTTTTGATAATAGTTTTCATATGTTTAGTAAAGCTGATATGGTAGTAATAACAATTTTATTGTCAGTTTTGGTTGGAGTGATTTACAAAGATTATGGAATAAGTCCATTTTCTAAAATCATCTCATTCTTTTCAAGAGAATTAGAGATTGTAAGTAGAATCTTAAAGGGAAGATAGAAATATTATATATAATTTATTGTTCTGTTTTGTACTTTGTGTTAAGTGATTAAGTATGATAGGTCAAAAGAAACTCAAACATTGTTTGTTCAAAACAATTACATGAAATCTATTTTGAATATTTTATTAATCATATTATTTGTCAAAACAGAATACATATGGGAACCAAATGAAATGACTCTAAAGTCTATAAAATCCTTACCTATAAATCCACCAGATGAAGGAATTGGTATGTTGAAGAATATTATTAGATTACTTTATGAATATGACTCAGAATCTAGAAATTATCCTGTATTGATAGATATTGGAGCTAATGTAGGTAAAATCACTAAAGAGATGGCAGACATATATTTTAATTCTAAAATATATTCATTTGAGCCATTTAAACTAAGTCTAGATGTATTATATATGAAATGTGTTAATAATCCAAACGTTGAAATTGTAGATCAAGCTGTAAGTAATATAACAACAACAAATCAGCCTTTTTACTCACTACCAACTTGGAATATTCCAATGAACACAATATCTTCTTTATCAAGTTATTTAAAAGGATCTTCTATTATAGATTATGCTAATACCACTACATTATCTCATTTTATGGATATAAATAGTATATATTATTCATTTATTTTATTATAAAAATAGATATCTCGAAAATATTCTTCCTGAAAATAGATGCAGAAGGTTATGATGGTATTATATTGAATAACAGTATGAAATTGTTTTATGAACATAAAGTAAAGTATTTGTATTTCGAATACATTGATATATGGAAAAGTGTAGATGAAAATTTGAAATTACATCATATTGTCATACCGTTGTTATTAGCAGGATATAATGTATATTTCGACTATAATGGTCATTTTGTTCCTATGAAAAATGAAATAATGAACTATAAAATGAATGGAATTGTGAATGTTTTAGCTATATTGAAAGGACAGAAGTTTGAAAGGAATATGATGAAAAGGCTATGTCCATTATGCGGTTATTAATATATATCCAATGTAAAATCAGTAATTATAAAAACAACTATAAAGTGAAATTATAATTCTTTTTATTCTTCTTCTTCAACAAATACTACCTATTGCTTCATATACTTCCGCCATTGTCATTTCGTTGTTTATCTTCTCAACTGTAGTTGATTTTTCATTATAATAAAAGAAAACTTCTTTAACCAATTTTGATATTTGTCTTGTTTCATCATTTGATAAATGAATAGATTCTATTTCATTGAACAGTTTATTCTCGTTTATTAATTCATCCCATATAGCTATCATTCTCTTTGATGCAGTTAACAACATTACACATTCATCATAATCATAAGTCAGTAACTTACTACTTAATAATTTAATAATAGCAATAGTAACTTTAATCAAATAATGAAAACCAAAAATAACGAAATTATCCATTATTCTACTACAAATATTCACTGGTAAACACTGCATAAATATCGATTGTAACCAATTGTATAAAAACACTTCACATTTCAAATTCAACTTCTCAAAATAGACTGAAACATTTTTCAAGTGATTATTTAATATTTTCTCAAATACTTCATAATATTCACTAATCAATTCCATTTTTAAAGAATAAAAGGCATGGAAATGTTCACTTGCAAAGATATTTGCTAAACATTGAAATACAATATAGTTAGATGGAATATGCAACGTTAAAAGTGCAGCAACATAACTCATTCCTTGTACATAACCAATATCAGCTCTAAAACAACTATAAGCTTCTAGAACTTCCTTTGTTCTTTCATGTAAAGGTTCATTCTCATGGAATAATTCTAACGAATTAAAAGTACGATTTAAATCACTTATGATTAGTTTTATTGAGTCTTGTTTATCTATTTTATTCATATTATCATCATCTTCATCATTATCATCATTAATATCTAATAAACCATTATTGTTGTTACAAATATCATTCTCTTTTTCTTCCTCTTCAAATGTATGTAATAGGAAATTCCTTTCACTTAATTTCAAATATAATGCATAAGTATCAGGTGTTATTTTCAAATTATTTCCGATTGCTTTTGGCCATAATACTCTTCTTATCATCTCTGGAACACCGCCATCAATCAGCCAATCATATAACACTCCATTCTTCTTTTGAATTAGCCACTTTGGACTAATTTCATTATACCATATTCTTGTATTTCTATTTCTCTTTAATGTCTTTGACAATAAGAACTTCCTGTATGTTTTTAATTCATTATTTAAACCATTAAATTCCCATTCTTTTAAATTGGTACTATCACTATTAATAGTCACAATTATTGAATAATAATTATTTGTATAAATATTAATCACTTTCTCATTGCAATTCCAATTGTCTAATAAAGTAGGCAATGAGTAGATATTGTTATTATTATTCATTCCTAAACAATTGTTACTATTATAACCCCATACATATATATTATTCTTTACTGTTGTAACTATACAATGATTGCTTCTATTACATTCAATATTATTGATTAAATCATTACTACTATTGTTTAATAATAACACTTCTTGTGGTTTATAAGCATATATTTTACATCTTCCTATTCCTAATTCACCATATTCACAAGATCCCCAAGAATATAACTTATTATCATTTGTTAATACTAAAGTGTGATTAGCACCACATGATATTTGAACTACTTTACCAGGTATATTATACACTCTATTCAACTTCAATAAATAATTAGGATTATTATCTTTAAAATCAGGTTTTATTCCGCATTGTCCTTCATTATTTAAACCACAACTATAAACAACCCCTTCCATATCAAAAAACATAGTAAAATAATTACCACAAGAAAATGATGAGATATTACTATTATTAAACTTCTCTGGTAGAATTAATTTCATTGGTTCATATCTATTGATTGTATCTCCTAAACCCAATTGTCCACAGTTATTTCTACCCCAAACATATATATCATTATGAATAGATTTAACAACATTAAAATCTTTACCACACTTTATGAATATTATTTGAGTATTTAATAATAAAGTTACAAGTTGAGGAGTGCTATTATAACAGTTTAATTTATCACCTAAACCAAGTTGACCATATTTATTACTACCCCATGAGTATACTTCACCGGTTGTAGTTAAAACAAGAGAATGATTATCTCCGCAAGATAATCGACAGATTGAAATATTATTTAAAGAATGTTCTAATAGAAAGAATGAAGAAATAACAGGTTCATCTCGATCTTGATCATCTTGTTCAGAAAATAAACTATTATGTTGTGGTTGTGGTTGCTGTTTCTGCTGATCATTATTACTATCTTCGATTATATTATGATAAGAGAATATATCTCCTTTATCTGTAAGGAAATAAATATGATCTTTCTCGCTCTGAACTGTTACAACGTTTCTACTGGTTGGAAATGTAAATTTCTGGAATATTCCTTTGTTTTTCAAATAAATACTGTATTTTCTATTTCTATTTTTATTATTACTGCTGTTATTGTTATTATGATTGAATAATAGGTAATTACTACAATAGGTTGAAGTTAATTTCTTTGTCTTCTCTTTTTCCCATATAAAATGTAAAGTATCACTAAATCTCATACTTCTACAAGTATTACTGGCATTTGTCTTTTTATTAGTTAAATTCGATATATCAATTGGATTGATTTTTAAACTCAAATGTGCTGATGATGAATTCACATATTTTCTTTCTTCAATTCTATTAATCACATCATACACCTTCATTCCCATCACTACACTTTCTTGTTGTTTATATTTGATTATATTTATGGGTGTTTTTGGCTTTTCTGGTTCTGTAATTACATTATTAATATAATCTGATGATAAAGACGAATGTCTTCTACTATTACAGTTATTGGTAATATATTTTAAAAATGTTTTAGTTGATTTTTGCATCATTTCTGAGGTTATTGTTTGAAATGATTGAAATAAATAGGGAAGGAGAAATGATCTTTTGATTTCATAATTAGTTATATTTTCTATTAAATCTGATTCTATTATACTGATATGCTTTTTTATATTATTGATAGTTTTATTCAATCTATTATTATTATTATATAATTTCTGTTTATATATACGTTGGACTATCATCTTTACTTCTTCTCAATTCATCAACTTTTTGGACTTTAAATCTCAACAAACTTTCTCTTTCGTCAATTAATCTTTCGTTTGGTATTATAAATGATTTATTGACATTATCTAATTCATTTAATATTGATTTTTCAAATTCATTCTAACAATAACATAAAAACATATACTTTAAAACTGATCCATATTTCATTGAGTAATTTCTCATAGTATTCATTGAGTTCATCAACATGCAATTGCATTGCTGGTGAAATTTCAGAATCAATCTTATCAATCTGTGCTGAAAAGCAATGAATAGTTGTTCCTACCATTTTAACCCATTCATATGTTCGATTGAGATATAACTTCATCACTTCTTCTAGATTGTATAAATCACTACTTAAACCGAAGAATATTCCTTTTAGATTAGACGCATTTAGAGGCTCTGCTTTAGAATTATCCTTTAAAAAATATACAAAAACAAAATATACAGATTTGTAATATTTTAATCCTTCTAAAATATCATCTAAGTAATCATCCTTAATTACCTTCGATAATGCAGAAGATATCCATCCACAATCTGCGAAATATATTTTTAATAATACCAGAATCAGAACCTATCCCTTCATTCATAATTATTTCTTAATACAAACCAGAATTGTATTATTGTGTATTTAAGTGTATTTATGTCAGAAAACAGAAACTATTTATGTTCAAAATGTAAATCATTGTGTATTACGTATATCTAAATATGTATAATCATATCAGATTGAAAGAAGGGAAAAAAGGTGAGAAGATTCCCTTGTAGACCACAGGATGGAAGTAAGATAATACCTCTTAAATATATATTAACTAATCAGTTAATTCAAGGAGGTTGTCAACTAATTCATACACAACAAGGCATTCAAAGACATTTTACTTATGTATGTGAGAGTTGCAAACAAGACATTGCTTACCAATCGGTGCCATTTGATATGTATGTTATTATGCATTAATTCATATATAGAATTCCAGATGTATTGTTTTTTGAAATAGGAAGTATTATATCAGATAGATTATTCCTTCAACCTGTGATAATATCTTTTTAAAAACATCAATTGATATAATTAAACTCTTATACTTTTCTTAATTACAATATTTAAATAAAAAAGAATAGTGGTGAGATATTAAAAATACCAAGATGTATAAAATGTGGAGGATGGGGAATAGATTTAATAAAGCCAAACATGAATATGTGTAATCACTGTCGTGAAAAACAAATCAATGATATTACTTCAAAAGAACCAATAAAACGAAAGCAAAGTAGTGCATCTTCATCTTCAAGCAAATCTACTTCCAAAAAACTAAATCGTTAGTAAATTATAGTTAAAAATTTATATTTTTGTTTGTTTGATGCTCATATATCCGTTCAAGATCATTGCCATTGATAATATTGTTTCAAATACTATCTCAAGAAATGCGAATATTTGAATCATTGCATCAAAATTGTCTTCTAATCATACTTTCTCGAAATAAAGTCGTCATGTGTTATCATACGCGGCCTTTTGTTGGTAATCATATTCAGAATAAGTTTAAAGCAAACAGCTATCATAATCACATTTATGAGAAGAAATAAACAAAAAAAAAGTAATACAAGTATAGTTGAAAGTGGAAGTAATAGTATAAACTATTTCAATCTTACCTGATATCATCAGTTATTTGAATATCTAAAGACTATTCTATCATTTCATCAATAGGTTTCAATTCACTTCAAATATTTCATTGAAATAAATTGAAATACTTACATACAAAAAAAACAAGTATACAAAGAGAAAAACAGAAAAAAAAGAAATGTGAAGAGTCAAGTCGATGCAATAAGCTTGATCATAATAATTTTCATTTTTTATCATGAATACTGTAGATAGTATAAAAATGTATGTTACATCGTAGTTCTGAAACTGTCATTGGGTAAAAGAATCCACCCTGATAACTTACCAATACTTGTACCATCTTTTAAAGAAAATGTATATTTAAACTAGCTTTTTATTGCATAATAGGTTAAAAAGGGAGAATATAATTTCGATTTATGCCATACCATATTAAAAATATATCAATTCTACCCAACTACAACAGATATGCAACTTACTCAAGATATATTCATAAAAGTATGATTCAGTGAATATATATCAATAGACACTTATGAATTTATGCAATTCAAAAGATGATTTCTTAAAATTGTCATATGTTCTTCAAAATCAAACTGTATTTCTAGTATTTTATGTTTATTAGTATAATGATTTAACTAAAACAGTTCCATTTTTGTTGAATGACGAATTAGAAACAGGGAATTACATCAAATTCTGGGAAATAGCTAATTCTAATAAATTAGACTCAAAATATACAAATTTCAATAAACAAATGCGTAATTGTATTTTAATAACATTGGAAATGACCTATCAAGTTTTAGATGTGAATAAAGCATGTTCGTTCCTCAATTGTGTATGAATAGTTATTATTATACTTTACACTAGAAAGAAAACGAAATTAAATCAATTTTAAACGGTGTAGGAACAATTGAAAATGGTAAAATCCATTTTCCAAATACACAGAACATTTCTGTTCAATCTAAGGATGATGTATCAGTAAAGTCAGTAATGTCACTCTTTTCATCATAAATATACTATTTTTGTTTAAAATATTATTTGTTTGAAATATGTATAATGATTTTGGAGGAATAAAAAAGAATTTTCATTTTTGGTAGAAACTTGGTGCTTTCTCCGAAAACTCCGAAAAGAATCATTTTAAATCTTCATTTTTGAATGGCAGAAAAGAAGCAAAACCCTTTTATATTAGCAGCGAAAGATATTATAGCTGGTACAATAGGGGGTATTGGTCTTGTTTTCGCTGGACACCCTTTCGATACTATTAAAGTCAATATCTTTTTAATTTTTACCTATTATGTTTTTTTAATTATGCAAGACTTCAGACACAATCATCTTCTAAACCAATGTACAACGGTATGATGGATTGTGTGACAAAAACAATTAAATGGGAAGGTTTTTCTGGTTTCTATAAAGGAGTTGCTTCACCCTTAATTGGACAAATGGTTTTCAATGCTGTACAATTCTGTGTCTATGGTCAATCAAAGAATTTGGTGAAAAGGAAAGACCAAAAGTATTTAACTATTCCGCAATATTTTCAAGCTGGTCTATTAACTGGTATTTGTGTGTCGTATATAATAGTTTTAATTATTTCCTCTTAGATTAGTCGAATCACCAATGGACTTCTTCAAATCACAAATTCAAATCCAAATATTTGAACAAAAAGCTAATCCAAAAGAATATAAACCAGAATTTAACGGTGTTATTGACTGTGCAAAGAAAGTAACAAAGAGATATGGAATTAGAGGTTTCTACCAAGGATTAGGACCAACTTTACTACGTGATGCTATTGCAGTCAGTTTCTATTTTGGTGTATATGAAATGATCAGAAGAGCATTCTTAAAGCCAGGTCAATCTTATGGAGATGTTGAAAAATTGGGTTTATGGAAACTATTCTGGGCTGGAGGTTTTGCTGGTGTTGTATATTGGATTTCTACATATCCTATTGATGTTATTAAGTCTCAGATGATGGCTGATTCTGTTCATCCTGAGAAGAGGTTGTATAAGAATATGGTTGATTGCGCTAAGAAAGTATATGCGAAGGAAGGTCCAAAAGTATTCTTTAAAGGGTTTTTACCTTGTATAATTCGTTCTTTCCCAGCAAATGCTGCTTGCTTTATTTGTTATCAAAAGTCACTTCAATTACTTATGTAACCATTTGTGTGTTTAACTATGCTAATATTATTTAGTAAATAAACTACTGTGTTGTTGTTTAAAATGGTTGTTCTAATGATTATCAAAATATGATCGTTTTATGTCGTTTTAAAAATAATTACTATTTACGTTTTTAATAGAAACTAGATAGTATATTGGTTTGTATAATTATTGTTATTAATCATGCCGAATGATACAATATTAACAGATCAATCAATTACACTAGCAAACTTTCTTTGCCGTATTTAATCCTTATTCATACTATTCTAGTGAATAACAAAGAAATTAGGATAATAGAAAAAATATTCTATTCGTATGATGAAAATGGGAGCATACCTATAGGTAAATTATACGATAAGAAATTTATAATCCAGAACTCGATGGAAGCCAAACTACTGAGAATATTTGGTATTAATAATGTTGTATGATATATATTACTTAGGTCAAAATTTAAATTACAATCAATTTTTCTGGTTTGTTATTTCTATATCATTTTTTCCATTCAAATTAGTATTACAATGTATAATATACTTATATAATTATTTCAACATAGTAATATTAGCAGCCTATAGACTAAATCCTTTTGAAACAATTACACAAATCAAATTCGCCAATTTCTTTGCCGAAATTAATGTACCTTTAACTCCAACAGAAATTGAAAATTATTTCATTATCTGTAATCCAGATTCGCAAGACAGAGAATCAACAACTATTGATTTTGAAGGAATCTTGCATATTGACAGTTATTATCCAAACTTATTCCAACATGTGAGAGATATGATTATTAATATGCAGAATAAAGTATTTGGGAAAAGAATAATCAAGAATATTCTGGATAGAAAAACTAATTTACCAAGAATATTAGCATTTGTTAGACAAAATCATCAATTTCCCAGAGAAAGTTGTTTTGATTCAACAAAAAGGATATTTACTGGTGATCCTCCTCTATATGTATATGATTTTTGTGATTTAACAGTAACTGAAGCTACAATCGCGACATTGGTGAAGAAATACTGTAATTTATATTGTCCAAGTGAGAATGTAACAGTTCCTGATTCACCAAAACTTCCAAAAGTGAAAACAAGAACAAATTCTGGATTTAAATTTAATAATAAATCTATAGATAAGATATTATCTAGAGCAACTAGTCGTAGTAGCCATCATAGTCGACATTCTGAAGCACAACCTGGTCCAATTAGTTTTTCTGGTAGTTACTACTCCAAGCATAGTAATGGAAAGAAAAGCTTATGTCGAACTCCCATAGAAAAATAACTTGTAAATTTAATTTATATTATTTATTACATTTTTTGTTATTGTAATATGTGTATATTTATAACTTGTTGATGTTGAGTGATTGAAATGACTAATCATTTAATTGATATGTAGATCATGTTATGTATTTGTGTTGTTATAATACTTCGATAGAACTAGATGATACTAACCATGATTCTCCATCTATGGAACTCTTAATGAAATTCATTTTTTAAATGATTATATGTTTCAATAATATATTCGTTTCATTATTTTATTTTTGTTTTTTAATCTTAAATCACACTTGTGAAGGAATATTAAGAATATTCTTTAAAAATAATTCCAAAAAAATACATATAACTACATTGAATTTGAAATAGTATTGTTTGTATGAAAAGTATGTTATATCATCATATCTGATTATTATCTCAGTATTAATAGAATTTGTATCATTTTCACATGATATATAATATTTACTTGGATATGTATTATCCCATTTTCCATGAATTCTTCCTGTTTTATTATCAAATAATACTGTTGGAGGTAGTTCAGGAGTAATGCTGAAAAAGCAATCATCTCCATCACAATTACAATTTATATCAAATTCTTCTCCATTTTTAATATCATATTGCTTTTTATCATAATAGAATGTAGTTAATTCACTAACTGATATATAATAATAATCATAACATTCTGTATTGGCAGTATTAAAAGATATTTTGTATTTAATGCTTTTACTTTGAGTATTTGTTATACCAATTATATTTCCATCAGATAAAAGAAATATTGTAGAATAATATATATAATTTCACACACCTAAAAAATTCAAAAGAAAGGAGCAATATAAGCAATGTTATAGGAAGTAATAATAATTCAGAAACACAACAAAACGAATATATTTTTATTAATTAGATAATTTCTGAAATGATAAGATCTAGAGCATTTTCTGGTTTAGTATTTATTCTTTTTCCATTATGTTAGTTTAAAAAATCAATTATTTCAAAAATATCAACTCCGTTCTCTAGATTCTTTGCAGATAAGGCTGTATAAAAGAAACATATATTTTATAGATTAATTTGAAGTGCGTTGATGGTAATGAAGCTGCAGCCAGAGTAGCATATGATCTAAGTGAAGTGTCAATCATTTATCCAATAACACCTGCTTCTCCGATGGGAGAACTATGTGATAAATGGAGCAGTAAGAATGGTAAAAACATATTTGGTAATACTGTTCGTGTAGTTGAAATGCAAAGTGAAGTATCGAGTGACTTTTATTGTTATTGTTGTATAGGGTGGAGCAGCTGGGGCTTTACACGGTTCATTGATTAGTGGATGTTTATCAACCACTTTTACTAGTAGTCAAGGTTTATTACTGATGTATCCAAATCTATTCAAATTAACTGGAGAAATGCTACCATGTGTCATTCATGTAGCTAGTCGTGCGAGTATAAATATATACAACTATATATAATATAGTTGCTGGTCAAGCATTGAGTATATATGGAGATCATAGTGATGTAATGTCTGTAAGGAGCAGTGGAATGATTTTATTAAATTCGTCAAATGTACAAGAATGTCAAGATATTGCAACAATTTGCCATATTTCTACTTTACAAGCAAAATTACCCTTCATTCACTTTTTTGATGGTTTCCGAATATCACATGAAATTAATACAATAGAACCAATCTCCCAAGATATAATGAGAGAATTATATGATAAAGAATCACTTTTTGAGTATATAATTATTAATAATTCTTTGTATAGATTTCGTAATAATAGTCTAAATCCAAATCATCCTAGTTTAAGAGGAAGTAGTGAGATGCCTGATGTATATTTCCAACTATGTGAAGCGAGTAATAATTATTATAAAAATGTACCAACCATAATCAAAAATAATATGAAAAAATTTGGTGAAAAGACTGGAAGATTTGTATATATATGTTTATATTATATATTGAATAATAGTATAAATTATATGAATATGAAGGTGCAAAAGATGCAGAATGTGTAGTAATATCAATGGGAAGTTCAGTAGTAACGAATAAATTAGTGTGCAAACAATTAAATGAAGAAGAAGGTAAGAAAGTTGGTTTAATGAACATCAGATTATTCAGACCATTCTCCTTAGAAGATTTCATTGAAGAATTACCCAAAACAGTTAAGCGAATATGTGTACTAGATCGAACCAAGGAAAGTGGAAGTCAATATGAACCATTGTATTTAGAAATATTATCAGCAATAAAACAAGCAAAGTTAAATATTGATTGTATAATAGGTGGGAGATATGGTTTAGGATCTAAAGATTATACACCATCAATGGCTTATACAGTATATAATAACTTATTATCAGATAAACCAAAAGACCATTTCACTATTGGAATAACAGATGATGTAAGTAATACATCTTTACCAATTATTCCAATAAAGAAAGATCCATTAAAGAATATAAAACAATGTTTGTTTTATGGAGTTGGAAGTGATGGTACAACAGGTTCAAATCATTCTGCTATCAAAATTATAGTAGAAAAAGCTCATAAATATGGTCAAGGATATTTCTATTATCAGCGCTCATAAATCAGGTGGTTTAACAATATCCCATTTACGATTTGGAGATGATAAGATAGAAGCACCATACTTGATAGAGAATAGTGATTATACAGCTTGTCATCATTTTAGTTATATAAATAAATATGGTTGTGAAATGTATAAAGACATTGAAAAATAATGGTATATTTGTTATAAATAGTCCTTATCATACAATGAAAGAATTGACATTTAAATTACCAAGTGAAATGAAGAAAATGTTAAGTGAAAAGAATATTAAGTTGTACAATATTGATGCTATGTCTATCGCTAATGTATATATATATATATATATATAATATTTGTAATTTTATTAATGTTTATATAGAAATGTGGCTTAGGAAATCGAATCAATATGATAATGCAAACAGTCTTCTTCAAATTGTCTAATATATTACCATTTGAAGAAGCAGTAAAATATTTAAAAGAAAGTGTATATCAAACATATAATAAGAAAGGAAAAGAGATAGTCGAATCTAATTATAAAGCAATTGATAGTGCTGTAGATGGTTTAGTAGAAATCAATTACAATAAAGAAGAATGGTTAAACTCAGAAGTCATCAAAACAACAATCAATATATGATGATTTCCCAGATATTCCATCCTTTATTAAAGATGTGGTATTACCAATAGCTAAATTACAAGGTGATGATTTACCAGTGAGTAAATTCTTAGTGGGAGGTCAATTACCACCAGGTGTAACTCAATATGAAAAGAGAGGATTAAGTACTGTTGTTCCATTGTGGAATCCTACACGATGTACTCAATGTAATCAATGTAGTTTGATGTGTCCACATGCTGTAATTAGACCATTCTTACTAACTGATGAAGAATGTATATCTATTTTATTTGTTTCTATTTATATAATTGAATAGTATCAAAATTACCTAAAGATGTAGTTACAAAGACAGCCAGAGGTCAAGATGGTAAGATGTATAAATATACATTACAAATATCACCACAAGATTGTACTGGTTGCAGTCATTGTATAAAAACATGCCCTAATAAGTGTCTAACATTTATTCCAAATGAAAAGAGTAATGTAGAAGTAAGAAGAATGACTAAAAGTTGGAATGCAATCGCTAATTTACAAACAGCATATAAAAAAGACTTTAGTATTTCTAAAACTACAATCAGAGGATCTCAATTCAATGTATCTATAATTTAGTTTTTTCATTCTATATAGAAACCATTATTAGAATTCTCAGGAGCTTGTTCAGGATGTGAAGAAACAGTGTATGTAAAATTATTAACCCAATTATTTGGTAATAACATGTTCATTGCGAATTCTACTGGTTGTTCATCAATATGGGGTGGTAGTTATCCTTATAATCCATATACAACGACAGCCAATGGTAAAGGACCAGCTTGGGCTAATAGTTTGTTTGAAGATAATGCTGAATTTGGATATGGTATGTTTATAGGTATAAAACAAAGAAGAGAATCATTATATAAACAGATTGATCATTATTTGCAACATAATGATAATCTATCACCTGAATTGAGAGAGATATTAAAAGAATGGATAAAAGAATTTGACAATTTAGCAAAATCCGAAGATGTTAGTGATAAAATGGAATTACAATTAATGAAAGAACTCACAGATCGTACAAAAGTAGGTAAGAAAATCACTTCCAAAGCCAATCATCGAGAAATTGTTAATGAATAAAGATGTGTTTTGTAAGAAATCCCAATGGATAGTTGGTGGTGATGGTTGGGCATATGATATAGGTTATGGTGGTTTAGATCATGTTCTAGCATCAGGTGAGAATGTTAATATACTTGTATTAGATACAGAAATGTATAGTAACACAGGTGGTCAAGCCTCAAAATCAAGCCCAAGAAGTTCTGTTGTAAAATTTGCTCAGAAAGGTAAAATGACAATGAAGAAAGATTTAGGTGCTATTGCTATGAGTTATCAGAATATATATGTTGCTCAAGTTGCAATTGGTGGAAATATGAATCATACAGTAAAGACTTTATTAGAAGCTGAAGCATATGATGGTCCTTCTATTGTTATTGCTTATTGTCCATGTATTGGTCAAGGATTGAGAAAAGGATTAGAAGAATCAATAATGGAACAGAAAAAAGCTGTTGAATCTGGTTATTGGTTGTTATATAGATATAATCCATTGTTGTTGGAGAAAGATGAAAACCCTTTAAAGCTTGATAGTAGACCAGACTTGAAAAAATTACCACAATTCATAAACAGTGAAGTAAGATTTTCAGCTTTAGAAAAAATGAATCCTTTGGAATGTAAGAGTCTCAGTGAAAAATTAGTTCATGATTGTACATCCAGATATTTGAGATATTGCCACATGGCTGAAGAGACCCCAACCCATGAAGTGGATTAGTTAATAATATGCTCTGTTATATTGTTTTTGTCATTTAAAGTGCCAAATTTCTCATAATCCGAATTTAAAAATATATGGGGTTTAAGGGTAAAACTGATTTTATTTTGTTTTTTATTTTTCGTATCTATTAAGTTGGATTTCTGTAGGTTTATATTTTTCTAAATTAATATCAGTATTAACTATTTCTTTATTATCTGTAAATACATCAGAAATTTCTTAGATTTGAAAATGGATAGGTATACAACAAAGATTTACTAAAATATACATAGAAGCGCACCACTACCGCCCAGGAGATTGGATGCAAAATCTTATGGAAGGCCCGGTTCGGGAACTAGGACAAATTCTTCTAGACCTCCTTCTAGAAGCGTAAATTTATCAGCATTGCAATCAGGAGCTGGAAATAAAAATAAAGCATCATTCCCATCTCTACAGACTCATCATTTGTTAAAGAAAAAGACAACCAACTCGTATTTCTAATTGTTATAATTAAATAGTGGATCTTTATCGACGGGTGCATCTACTGGAACATCATCCACATCATCAATGGGTATAAATCGAGCTACATCAAATTCTGAAAGTAATTCTGCGATGAAGAATTCTCTATCCCCAGCTCCACTTTCAGTTACACCAAATTATACATCCTATAAGAAAACCCCAGAAAATACGACTTCTTCATTAAAACCTCCTCAAAGTGTAAATTCAGCTTCTCCTTCTAGTAGTTCATCTTCCTCTAATGCATCATCAACAACAAATGCTTCTGCAATATCAGCAGCAACGAATAATAGCAATACTACTTCCACAACAACCACAACAAAAACAAATGCAATTCCAAATCCTCCTCATGTATCACCAACGTACAATACAATCAATTCACCTAATAAATCACGAGCGATGAATAATCTGAGTAACTTACCAGCAGCATCAGGTGCTTCTTCATCAACACCAATTGATTCACCTTACAATATGAATCATAAACACTTATTAAGTTCCTATGGATCTGCCTCTAGTGATGGTGGTACATCATCATCATTATCTGCAATGACTGAAGCAGAAAGTGGTGGAAATAAAAGAAAACCATTATTTGGCACAAGTCCAAGTAGTATAATAAAAAACAAAGTAATCCCTAAAACACAAGCTGTTCGAGATTTAATAATGAAAGCCTTTCATAATCATTTCTTATTTTCCAAGTTAAGTAGTGATTTAGAGAAAAAAGTTATTGATTGTATGGAAAGTCAAACAATTAATAAAGGAGGAATAGTTATTCAAGAAGGTGAAGCTGGAGATAATTGTTATGTAATTGAAAGTGGTAAATTTAGTTTCTTTGAAAAAGCTAAAGGTAATGCGATGGTAAATCAACTAGGAGAAGGTCAAATATTTGGTGAATTAGCGTTATTATACAATTGTCCAAGAACAGCTACAGTACAAGCTGCAAAAAATAGTATAGTTTGGATGTTAGATCGTGATACATTTCGTGCAATAGTAGCCCATTTATCTGAATTAGAATTAATAGCTGCTAAGAAAACTTTGAGTAATATACCTAGTTTAAAAGCGTTAAGTGATGAACAAATGACTCATGTAGCTGAAATCGTTCAATTTTCAGAGTTTAAAGAACATGATGTAATAATTGAAGCAAATCATATAAACAACGTAGTTTATGTAATTCAACATGGCAAAGTAAGTTATCGAGAAAGTGATGGTAGTGGTCGAAAGATGTTGAGTGAAAATGGATGTTTTGGTGAAGAATGTTTAATGGAAAGTCTTCCAAATTACTCAATAGTTGCTGAAAGTGATGTATCTTGTTTATGTTTTCATTATAATGATTTTGTGAGAGTAGTTGGTAATATAACTGAATTATTAGATCATAATCGAAGAATCAAAATCTTACGAAATTGTCCATTATTACAATATTTATCTGAGAGTGAAATAGATCAATTAGATGAAGCATTTACAATCGAATCTTATAAAGATGGTGATTATGTAATAAAACAAGGAGATAATGGAGATAAATTCTATATAATAAAAGAAGGTAAATGTAAAGTAACAAAAACGAATAGAAAAAGATCATAATATCTCTGAAGAAGAAATTAGAATATTAAGTAGTGAAGAAGGAGCTTATTTTGGTGAATATGCATTATTACATGAAGAGAAAAGATCAGCAAATGTAATAGCAATAAATAATTTGATATGTTTCGTATTAGATCGTAAAAGTTTTAACAAATTATTAGGTTCTTTGAAAGATATAATGGGTCAACATGCAGTAATTCGAGCATTAAAAGCAGTTCCATTATTTCAATCTTTATCAAGTAAAGACATGGAGAATATGGCTCAAGCATTTCATATTCGTATATATGATAAAGGTGATTCTATAATAAAACAAGGAACTCCAGCAACTGAATTTTTTGTAATAAATCAAGGAAGTGTGACAATAACAAAAGACACAGATAGTGGTGAAAATTTACGACTAGGTAGTTGTGGTGTAGGTGATTATTTAGGTGAAATTGGATTAATAAGTAATGAGCCAAGAACAGCGAATGCAATCGCTGATACTGAAGTAGAAATGTATATATTAGATGCGAAAGATTTTGTGAGATTATGTGCTCCAATGGTTGAAAAATTAAAAGCAAGAGCTGCTGAGAAAGAAACAGAGTGATGATATGTTATTAAATTCAAAGAAAGATCCATTAATAGCTGAAATGAAGTTAAGTGAATTAGATACAGTTGCTTTATTAGGAACTGGAGTATTAGGTCGAGTTACATTAGTTCGACATCGTAAAAATGGTGTAGTATATGCATTAAAAGCGATGTATAAAGCAGTAATAGTATCAAAGAAACAACAGAAAGCAGTAACCTACGAAAAGAATATTTTATTAGGCCTTAGATCATCCATTTATATTGAAACTATTTCGAACATTTAGAGATAGAAATAAAGTATATATGTTAATGGAATATGTTCCTGGAGGTGAATTATATGGATTATTACGAAGATTGCCAAAGTATATATATTATAATTTATTAATTATAATATATGTAATAGACATCGATTAAGAAGTAGTAAAGCTCGATTCTTTGCAGCTTCTGTTTTATTGGTGTTAGAATATTTACATGGTAAAAGAATAGTTCATCGAGATTTAAAACCAGAGAATGTATTGATCGATTGTAAAGGATATATAAAGATGATTGATTTTGGATTTGCGAAAGAAATCAAAGATAAAACTTATACATTATGTGGAACTCCCGAATATTTAGCTCCTGAAGTGATCTTAGGTCGAGGTTATAATAAAAGTGCAGATTATATATCATTTTATATATGTTTATATATATTTATATATTTCTTTAATAATATTTGTAATGGGCAGTTGGTATTTTGATTTATGAAATGTTATGTGGACATGCTCCTTTCCGTGCTCCTCAAGAAGATAAAATATTCCAAAAAATAACTGAAGGTCGATTTGATTTTCCTCCAAAATTCAATGATTATGGAGCGAAAGATTTAGTAGAAAAATTGTTAATAATTGATGTTCATCGTCGAATTGGTTGTTTAAAACGAGGTGTTCGAGATATAAAAGATCATATTTGGTTTAATGGATTAGATTGGAAAGAATTATTAAAACGAAATGTGGAAGTTCCTTGGATTCCTCCTTTAAAGAATGATATGGATCATAGTAATTTTGGTTGTAATGATCCTGAAGAGCCAGCTCCTCCTTATGTAGATGATGGAAGTGGTTGGGATAAAGAATTTTAAAGAGATTAAAACAATTTTTTTGTTAAAAGTAATAATTATAAATAATGAATGTGAAATTGATATATTTTGTTGATATTTGATAAATAATCTAAAAATGAATGAGATTTAAGGTTAAAAAAACAAAAATAAAATAATGAAACGAATATATTATTGAAACATAAAATCATTTTAAAAATGAATTTCATTAAGAGTTCCATAGATAGAGAATCATGGTTAGTATCATCTAATTCTACCGAAGTATTATTATTTGTTTGTATCCCTAGATAAAAGAAAGAATAAAGCTGATTTATAATTCAAAAGATGTTAGAGCATATGCCAAAAGATGTGAGAAAATGAGAAAATGTGTGAATGTGAATGAAATAAAAGAAGAGAAGATGTTGATATTTGTAGAGAACAACTCCATTTTGTTCTATTGTTGTGTTTCATTCATTTATCCATTTGAAATAGAAATGTGAGGTAATAATATAATGATTTTAGATAGAAGTTATTATTGTGGAGATTTAGAAGAGATAATTCATAGTAAATCAATTTTAAGTGATTTTGTTTGTGAAGTGATATGTAAAATATGTGATATTATAATGATATTGAGTGGATATAATATAGTTGTTGTTAATTTGAAGAGCTCTAACATAATATATGATGAAAATAATGATATAAAAATATGTGATTTATGTTTGAATGAAATAAGAAAAGAAGAAGAAATGAGAATATATGATATTTGTTTTAAAAGCCCTGAAGAGTTGAGTGGATTAGAATGTAACGAAAGAAGTGTGATTTGGTCAATAGGATGTATATTATATGAAATGATTTGTAAGAAATTACCCTTTAATGAAGATGATAATACTTATAAAACCATGAATAACATCTTGAAATGTAAATATAGTATTGATATAGAATGTGATGAAATGATGAAAGAATTGATAGAAAGAATGTTGAAAGTGAAGAGTGAAGATAGATTGAGTTTAAAGGAGTTGAAGAAAGAAATAAAGAAGATGTGTGAAATAGTGAATGATGAAACAAAATATTTGATGATGATTAAAGAAAGAAAAGAAATGTTATATAAAAATGATATAAATATTATTACACTACCAATAGACTATCCAACAGAATATTATTTTAAAAGTAATGAAAAAGAAAGTATAAAAATAAATGTAATGATGATAATATTTAAATAGAAATTGCAGATACATTGGTAGAATTATACAATGCTAAACCAAATGAAAAAATCCTGTCAATATTATTGAAGCTGGAGTTATTCTTTAGAATCTATTCAAATTATAAACTGAAATATCAAATTCATCATCGATGTGAAGTAAGAAGAAATGAGTGTTATTTAGATGAAATGATATATCGTATTGAAACTGGTTGTTATGACAATGATATTCTAGTAATTGAATCAAATGCTTTTTGTTCATGTGAAAGAGGGATTAATTATTTTTTCAGAATATTGAAATCAATCAATCCAACAAAACTATTATTTTGTATAATTTATATAGTTTTTATTTCTTTAGACAGTAGAGGTAATTATGAGAGAATAAAAAATCCTATTGAAAATCAATCATTATTTGGATCATGTTTTAGTCAATTTACAAGTCTACAATGGTTGAAATTATGTAAATGTAATCTTACTTCATGTTTTGTTGAATCATTTGTTAAATCAATTCCATTCATGAAATTGAAACATGTAAATCTTCAAGGTATTTATTATATTCTATCTATACAATTTTGATATAGATAATCCAATAGATGGAAAAGGATTTAAACTATTACTTCCATATTTACATTTATTAATCAACAATAAAAGAAAATTGAATGTTCATGGAGTGGATTTAGATGATGAATCAATGATATTATTATCATCATATTTACATAAATATCCAAGACTTGACAAAATAAATGTTAGATATAATAAAAGTATTCATTCAGTTGGATTAAAAGCTTTATTCTCCAAAATTCGTATTTCAAAAGTAGACTTTGATTTTAATGGAAGTAAAGAGTTAATGATGAATGAAAATTTTCCAGAATTATTGAAATATGTTAGAAATGATTTGAGTAACTCAAATATTGATGATGATACTCTGAAAACATTCATTAGTTTTAGATTAAATGAGTTTAAAAATACAAGACAGTTAGATTTGAGTAGTATGACTAATATTTTTATATTATTTAGATAATAAACTAACATATAAAAGTGTAGAATTTTTGATAAACAATTTATCATTAATTCCAAATCTTAAATATCTTAAATTACATGGAAATGAAATAGGAGATGAAGGAATGAAATTATTATCTCCACATATTAGTTTATTAATATATTGCGATTGTGATTGTGATGGTCTTCATTTTAAAATAAATTGTTCAAGTATAGTATTAATGATAATATACAATAGAAATTGGATTATCATCAATTGGATTGAAATATTTAGTTGATGGTTTAAAGACTATTGATTTAAAAAGATATAAGAATTTCACACTTCATATAAGTAATAATAATATAGATCCAAGAACTATTGAAAATCTAAAATGTGAATACATTATAACTAGTTCTGAAATAGAAGAAAGATGTTGTAAAGTCTCACATGGCTTTTTCTTTTAATTGTTTATTCTTATTTCATAATATAATTCGAACTTGACACTTTTCTTAAGTAAATATGTAATTTATTTTCATATTATGTACAACAGCAGAATATTATGCTATTTCATAGATTATAATATCCTCCTTTTATCCTATCCCATCCTTGTCTTGTTTTAGTCATTCTGAAACTCAGGTTTATTGTAATGAATTGAAATAAAAAGATATTAATCAATAAAAGATTAGATTAAGAATTAATTTGTATTTTCTTTTAATATACAGCTACACTAGCAACTTTTAATCTCTTGGCTAAAAATACTTGTTTTCGATGAGAAAATAATCTATCCCAAGAATATAAAGCAGAAGCAATTTGAGGATCATTTTCTAACATCATTAGTATTGTCTCTTTAGATATATGATAAACTAAACTTCGAACATCAGCTATTGTTGTTTCAAAATTCATTGTTATACCATATTTCTGAGGAGGAGATCCAAACATACTTCCAGGATGACATAATACAAATAATTTCTCTTTTTCTAATTCATCTAATCTCACAATTATTGGATTTGGATTAAAACTACTGCTAGTTGAAACTCTAGGAACTCTATCTTCTTTTTCTTCTTCAGATAATTTCTTTGTCAGTTTGTGAAATAGATTTTTACTCTTTTTAGTTGGTAATGGTGTTGGAGTTGTAGTAATTCTTATTGGAGATGGTGGTTCATAACCACCAACTTGATTTGTGATTTTTCGACTCATCTTGATTTGATATAAAGCAGTTAATTCACCAAATTGGGAAGGATAGCAGGAGATTATTCCATCTATTAATATATATATTCCATCTGTTTCATCAAATCCTTTATATAATATTTCACCTTTATCTACTCGTTTAAATCTGCCCAAATTATTCATAAAACAATGTAAAAATGTCCTTCTCATTAATGTATTATCTAAAGAACAACAAACTTGAACTATTTTTCGTAATTTTTCTTTTGCTTTTATTACACGATTTGTATCTTTCATTTCTATCACTAATCCACCTTCTTCATCACTTTTCAGTTTTTCAATATAATTATTTACTCCCAATAACGTATTCTCAACGAATACTAATGCACTATCAAAATTATGAAATATAAATAAATCATCTTTCATTTGTTCAGCAGTTATTCTTTTAGATATTAAATTCTTTATTCTTTTTCGATATTTCTCTGTTACAAATACTAAACATATTTTATATTTGTTTATTGTATGTTGAACCCATTCAGCTAAAGCAATAAATGAAGAAGTATCCAAACCACTGATTTTTGAGAAATCTAATACTAAATATTTAATATCTTTTTTATAATCTGGATTCTCTTGTAGTTTTAGTATTTTATTATCCATTTTATAAACTATATGATGACTTGCACCAAAGAATATATATCCACTGAATTGAAACACATATGCAGATTCTTTGATTTTTCTTCAACTTCAAGGACTAGAAAAAATATAAATAAATTATAATAATATATATATATATATACTAATTTACAGTTTCTAACTATATTTGTTGGAATATCAATAAAATCAGAAGATATTAAAATATAATTACTCTTACTCGATTTATATATAAACACAATAAATGCTAATACTAAACCAATCATTATAGCATAAGATATATCTAATAAAGCACCTGATACCATTATTATTACAATTATCGCATAATCAATATAATCACATTCAAAGAAGGATGTATATAATGTATCTTTTAAGAAATCAATTGACATATATACAAATGCACCTGATAATAAAGAACGAGGGAAATATCCAATAATTTGAAGTGTTGGTCCAGCAAAATAAAAAGCTAATAATAATATATATAATATATATATATATTCATACTTGCCATTATTATACATAATGTTGCTGTTGATATTCTACCAACTCCTCCTGATACATAATGAAATGCAGAATTAGATAACGCAATATGAGCTGGAAAACCTAAAGCACAAGCACTGAGTGTATTGCCAAAACCATGTAATTTCATTTCTTTATCTAAACTTAAGTGTTTGTGAAATAATTTTCCTAACATAATACTATTGATGCCTAAGTTTAATATTGGACCAATAATTGCAGCTGATATAACAGTAGGAAACTATTATGTATTTATATATATTTTATATATTTATATATATATACATTTTCACCAATTAGTTTCATAGAAGGACTTCCACCCCATGTTGTTGTATATAATTCAGTAAATGAATTTGAGGATGTAAATAATTAAAGAAAATAATAATAAATATATATAAAATGATATGGTTTAGCTAATAACCATTTCAAATCTTGCCACCGTTCTACACTATCACCAACAATGATTCTTATAATATGAAACACAATTAATCCAATCAAAAAGAATGATGGAAATATGTAAGGGCTATGCCATTTCCATTGTAAGAAATATAATATTAATCCAAATATCTAATAATTATAATAACAATAATATATATATATATATATATATACATGAATTAAGAAGAGATAAGCCAAGTTAAAATCTGTAAAAACCCTAGTGGAAATACCTTCATCATATTGAATATCATAACTGAATATATATAGAAAGTATCCAATAGAACCAAATGCACCTTGCTTCACTGAATAAGGCATGTAATGTATCAATGATCCTAACTTACAATAACCCAATATAATCAGTAATATTCCTGCTAATAATGCTTCAGATGAATTTAGCAGTAGTATTGTTGCTGCCTTTTGTTTTGGAGTTAAATCTTCAGCGTTTTGAATGTTACTGATTGCTGGTGTTAATAGTGCAATACTTTCAAAACTGACAATTGCTACAGCATGATTAAAAGTGCCTTTAACACAAGTGAATAATTGAATTGTAACTATTTGAGATATTATAATAATAATTATACATATTCCAACCAATGCCTGTTTCATAACGATATGTGAGAATGGTTTTAATTCTCCTGGGAACATAATACTTGACATTGCGATAACATCAAGCAAACATAGTGAAGTACTAATAAATAATTGACATTATATATACGTAAGAACTCCTGCAATGACTTCTCTAGTCCATGGTAAAATGTATCTTTTCACGTAAGTAAGAGCAGTTCTTTTTTGCTAAACTATGCAGAAAAATAATGAAGAATGTAATACAGATTATCAAAAGAAAGGTCTCCCGAATGAACAACATGACTGTCTTTTGGCTCAACAGTTGGTAAAACCATGGATTGTGCTTGTGATGCTGCGATGGGTCCATCAGCCATCTCTTGCACCATGTCAGAATTGTAATGAGGAACAGATATCATATCTAAAATCAAAAAGAAGAAAAGCAAAAGTTTCTACGTAGTTTCTACGATATAAAATCTATTTTGCAAATAGGGTTTTAATACTTGACTCAGATCGTGCTTTAAAAACACAAATACTTTTCACCAACAACAGCATTTATAAGATCTAATAAAATTCTGTGATGAAGAATAAATACTCAATGTGAGTTTAGAGGAAAATTACTAAACTTGTTGAATAATTAAATTCTGACGAATATTTATAGTGAAATAGTTGAACAATATGGAATATGTATTTTGATGTTTTTGGTTATATTAAATACATGCTTAATTCTTACATTTAAAAACATTAAAAGCTTGATGAATGCTTGAATTGATAATTTTTTGAAGTTATGAATTGGCCAACTGCTGTTAATTTATTAAACTTTGGACTGTATTTTGATTTATTTTTTATTTTTATATTGCAGATTATTAACTGTATTAAGTGGATGTTTGATAATTTGTATGTATACGTTGAATCCATTAAATTGCCACCATCCTAACGGCTTTATTGCATATATGAGGTATATAATCTCTATTGTTTAATTATAGTTTCTGTGATTTTATCTTTGGACTTATTTCTCTGTTAATATTTTCATTTGATGTAGAAGGCGATATATGTGAAGGAGTTTCTGGGTATGTAGAAACATTTGTAACAGAGTTTTCTCTATCAAGTTCATTAATGACTTATATTGTTTTCTTATTCAACTTACTAAGTACTTTGTACAATCCATTTATAAATATGAAAGTAAGAAAACATATGTATATATTAATATATATGATATATTGATAGTATTTGGTTTATTTCAGTAGTTCCAAGTTTAATCTTTTCTACAGTGTTTAGTTTAACACGTTCAAATAAAGATTTCATTGGAATCTGTTGGATAATTAGTGATACATCATTGCAAATATCATTTTCAACCTTTATTGCATTATATCTACCTGTTGTATCAATAGTAACAATGTCAATATTTGTTTTAAGAAGTTGCAATAAATATTTCAAAAAAATAAATGAAAATGATTTAACAAGAAACTGTAGTAGTTTACACTATGATACTATTAGTTATGGTAATAAATTAGTTATAAGTTATTCAATATATTGGGTTATTTGTATTCTATCATATATAACAACTATGGTATTTAATGATTGTTCATTTTCACTACAAGATGCTTCTATTCCTATTAAATTCGTTATTTATATATTTGCGCTGATATTTCCAATGAAAGGTGTGTTTACATTAATGGTTTGGGTTACTGGCTCGATGTTATTAAATACGAAAGATCATTTATTAACAAGAGAAATGAGAGAATTTACAGTAAATCTATTGATTACTGGAATTCAAAGAGTATATAAATATTATATTTATATATATATTGGAATAGTTTTCTTCACAAGAAGAACCTCAAAACGATTCAAAAAGATCTGTTAAATTAGAAGGAGATGTAAATGTAATCATAACAGAATATAAACCAAAATCATTTCAAAGAATCAGAGAGATAGTGAATGAAACTGAATCATATTATAATTCCTTTGACAGTGATTGTATTGAATCAATTACTTCTAATGGAAGTAGTGGTGCTTATCAGTTCTTTAGCAATAATAGGAAATATATAGTAAAAACAATGACAGAAAATGAATTTAATGTATTGGAAAGTCTATTACCAGATTATATAAATCATATTATTAATTTAAATAATTCATATAATGATAATGGAAATAACAACATGCAGTCAAAATTAACATTATTTTTAGGATGTTATTCATATGATACAAGTGGATTATTTCCTGGAACATATGAAAAATATTATTTCTTTGTTATGAATAATTTAATAATAAATAGAAAAGAATATATCTTCTATGATCTAAAAGGATCTTATATTAATCGAACTAATAGTAATATAAAGAGATGTAGTTGTTTATTAAAGGAAGATTATGAATGTGATTGAAAGATAATGATTATTCAGAAACAGTAGCTATTAAGCTAAAAAAGGATGATAAATCATTGCCATTATATAATATACTGTTAGATGATACATTCTTTTTAATGAATCACTCATTGATGGATTATAGTCTATTATTGGCTGTTAAGAAACAACAAAGTGATGGTGATGGTGATAATGATATTAAGTGTGAAGATGGTAATAACGTGATGAATAGTAATGAATTGGTTGATATAAATGGAACAGTATTTTCGATATTGATAATTGATTTGTTTCAGAAGTGGGATATTAAGAAGAAGATGGAGAATATTTATAAAATTGTATATTTTAGTAATCATATATATATAAATAGTTTGTGAAGAGATTAGATTCAAATGGAATTTCTTCAGTTAATCCTTTAGTATATCATAGCAGATTTGTTGATAAGGTGGTAAACCAGCTTTTTTCAGGTTAATTATTTGTAAATATAATAATATAATTATAATTACAGTGTTTTAAAAAAGAAAAAAGAAAAAATGCGCTAACCGGGAGTCGGACCCGGAGCTAATGCTTGGGAAGCATTGATGTTACCGTTACACTACTAGCGCAATTACTGTTTTTGTGAAAACTTGAAGCATAAAGGAAATATGGGCAGAAATTCATTTTTCTTTTTAACAGCTGCAGCAGGTGCTACTTTTGGTATTTGGTATGGAATCAAATTTTATTATACTCATTATCAAAGAAATGTATATTATTCAATAGATTAAGCTCATTTATAAATAGAAAGCAAAAGCAAATAAAGAAAGGAATGATTCTTTCGATACAACTAAAAATCATTGCAAAGGTCCTATCAGTGCAGATAAATTTATAGAGATTTTGAAAGAAGTGAATAAAGAGTTTGTGAAGGTTTGTGTATACTTTTATTTTGAGTTATATAATTCATAGGAACAATTTATGAGAGATGAATATAAAACTCTTCAAGAATATCCAACAATTCCAGAAATTTTCTTAAAAAGACAGATTTATCCAAAAGTAGAAGAAGCATATTCCAGAATTACAAGCGAAGTTTATAAAATACTAGATGTAAAAGCTGATGATGTTGATAAGGCAACAGATGAATATATTGATATACCTGAAGTAGCAGAGCAAAGGCAAATCACTGAGAATTATTTCTCTATATTTTCACCAGATAACCATGAAGAATCAGAAGAAGATTTGATTTTACCACCAGATTTAACACTAAAAGTTCTTCAAGAAGAATTAGAAATGAATATATCATGTCTGCATAAAGCAGCTGATGAAATATGTAAAAATGAAAACATAGCTGAAAGAGATTTAAGTAAAAAATTGCATGAAAGTGAATCATTAATGAAAGAATATACAAATATATATACTCGAATGATAAGAGATGAAGAAGATAAGTTATTTGGTAAATATAAAATAAAGACAAAGAGTATGCAAGTATCTGTAATTAAACATCAAAATGATTCATCATTTATGTCTGAATTCCAAAAGATATTAGAGAGAAGAAAACATGAATATAGTTCATTTGGTTTGGATGGTTAATTTTTTTTATCTATAATTATTTTATTCTTTATGTATATCTTTCTTTTTATATTCAATAAATAAAAGATTAATATAAAAATATATTTATTATTAACAATATATAAAATAATACTCTATTTATTTCTTTAATTGTTTTTGCATATGATCAATCAATACTTCAGTGATTCTAGTACCACATACTTTCTTCACAAATTCAGATGTTTGTAAAATAGTAATACACTCAGCTAAACCAATAGGTAAAACATCCATATTACGTTTATGTAATTCATCCACAGATAATGAAAATACTTCTCTGCTTTCTTCTTCTGGTACTTCTAACTTATCTTTAATACCTTGTAAACCAGCTGCTAATATCATTGCACATAATAAATGTGGACTTCCACTGCTATCTCCAGCTCTAAATTCAACTCTTATCTTATCCACTTCACCTATTGTTGGGATTCTTACTAATGCATTTCTACTAGCAAATCCCCATGTTGTAATAGTTGGAGCTTCATGTCCTGGTTTTAATCTTTCAAAGGATTCTTTATCAATTGCAAATACAGCGGTAATATCTCGAGCATATTTCAATAAACCAGCAATGAAATTATGACATCTATAATATAATAATAATAATATAAATATACATTGGTGTTAATTTACCATCCTTTGTTCCCATCACATTATTTCCCTTTAAATCTCTTAATAATATATGTTGATGTAAACCACTACCTGCTAACTCAGGGAAGGGCTTTGGACTATATTGAGTATGCCAACCGTATTCTCTAGCTATCATATCACTAATCCATTTACCATAGACTGTATCATCGGCATTCTTTAACACTGGTTGTAATTGATATTCTACTTCATTTTGGCCTGGTCCTACCTCGTGATGTAATCTTTTCACTTTTATTCCTGTTTCTTCAAATACATGGCACAATTGTCTTCTGTAAGTAATTGAACCATCTTCTGGAGGTAAGGATATATAATGTCCTTGATCATTGGGTTTACCTTCTTTATCGAGTAAATAGAACTCTAATTCTGAAAACATCTCACACTGATAACCCATTTCTTTAGCTTCATTAACTACTTTTTCTAAAACAGCTCTTGGATCTCCTGGATGTGCACTACCATCATTACACTTGACACTGTTGAAATAAGCATCAACATATTCACCTTCTACCTTCATTCTTCTTCTATCTTCTTTGGTTGAAAATAATAGTATATCAGACTTTTCAACTGAAGCATAACCTGCTACAGATGAACCATCAACACCCAGTCCTAACTAAATAAAAGAGAAGCAAATATACCACTCTTCAAGTGTCCTTCAACATTATCAATGGATTCTTCCATCATGTGAATACCACCTAAAGCATCAGTGAAGAAGAAATCAGCGAAACGAACTTTTTTATCAGCCATATTTTAAAAAAACAAAAGATCGTAGAATCAGAGAAACTATCCGTTTTGAAAAAATAATATTTTGGAACACAAATAAAAATAAAAGCTATACGTAAAATATAAATATAATATAATATAATATATTAAAAATAAATTAAAACATTAGCTAATATCTCTGTAACATTGGATGTCTAACTTTTCTACCATTGTGTTTTCTGGCTTTTCTTGCATAACGATACCTTGGAGGGTGTAACTTCTTGAATACTATACTATGTCCATATATATCTATTAATGTATTACACCTTTCTGGTAATGCTAATTTATCAACTAAATGACCATCACAAATCATTAAGTCTAATGGCTTTTCACCTGTATATGCAAATCCTTTTACTGTTATATAAGGTAGTTCCTTTACATCATTAGGAAGTTTTAACATTGAATTAATTACATCTGCAGTAGGATCTGGTGATATAAAACATGGACTAATTGTATCAAAATCAACATCTATTTTATTTAAACATTGAGTTACTGTCAATGTCATCGATTGGTCCTTGAATGAATTATACATACAATCAATGAACTTGTGATGGTTTATCCTAGGAGTGTGTTGAATTATACAAGAATGAATATTAGCTATGTAACATTCATCTGATATTGCACTACAATTTAGTGTCTGTTTTTCTTTATCTAAATACTCCATATCTACTATTGGATGAAATGTGAAATTAATAAATGGCAACATGGTTTGGTCTATGGAAATTGGAGGTATTAATTCATCATATTTATCATAACATGCTTTTTGTGATGGGTTATAAAATATTTCTACTGGTACAAGAGGATCATCATCAAATTCCCAAAATAAGATCCTCTTCGAATATGCAATCTATAAAAAATAAATAATTCATTTGATACAGAAATATAAATAATGAATATAATTGCTTTAATCATGAGAAAAAAAAGAAAATGAAACGATTAATTCAAGCTAAAGCTTGTTAAGTAACGACTTTGAATTTAAAAGTTGAAATATGTCTACTTCTAGAAGAAATAATACAACTTCAGTAAGTAAGTCAAATCTAAGTGTAAGAAAGCCTGGTGTATCATCAAGGTCAAGAGTAAATCAGTCAAAAACAACTACTTCTTCAAGAAGAGCTAAAAAAGAAAAAGAAACAGGTCCAGTTTATAGATTATTTGATCCTGACACAGGTGTTGATGTTACACCAAAGAATCTCATTCAAAGAACACAACCAAAAGAGTAAATAATAGAATGTATTTATTATTATATAGTGAAAAGAAAGATGGTAAAGAACAACAATCTACAACTCAAAATATGCAAGGATCTTCTTCAATCAATAAATCCTCACGTATATATAAGTTGAATAATCATAAATATTCTTATAGTTGCTGCTGGTGTTGAAACTGGCGATCAATTATTATCAGCTTTCTCTCAATCCAGTACACATTCCGATTTTGGTTCATCTTCAGCAGATCAGAGTGAAAACATAGAAAATTCAAGTACAGGATCACAAGATGGATTAATGAAAGATGATACAATAGAATCAACCAGCTCAGCTGCCTTTGAAGAACCCTATAAACCAAAAGAAGAACCAATCAAAGAATTAACAGAAGTTGAATTAAATGAAGTAATTCAAATTAGACTATCTGAAACTGAGACTCATACACTATTTACAATGCCAAGTGTATGCGTAAGTGCAGTAGATCCAAATGCAGCAATAGTAACCGAAATGAATGAAAAATACACCAAATTAAAGGAAGATAAAGCTACAAGTGATTTATTTATATCCGATTATATTCAAACAGATGGATTTCCTTCTAAATCAAAAGATGTTCAGGTATCTCCAGCTCCTACTAAAGAAATGTGTTGTCAAGCCACTTCTTGGGATATTTATGATAGTTCTAGAAATTATGAGAATTTAGAAACAATGACAGATTCAGCTGGTAATACATATGTTGAAGCTGGACAAATACAAATGGAAGCTGAGAAAGAAGTAGAAGTTGTTTTAGCTAGTAAAGGATGTTTATTAACAATAGATGATGGTGCTGTAGGTTCAAAGAAGGTAAAACAACAAACAAAACAAGAAATTGAAGACAGTGAAAAAGTAGATGGAAAAGAAGTTTTACAAATGAGAAAAAGAAATGAAATTTTGGCTAGTGAATTATTAAAGAAAGATTTAGACAAGATGGATTGTTTCGTACAGCAGAATATAGTCAATAGTAAACTATTAGAATACAGAGGAATCAACTTCTGGGACTGCGTTGTACAAATGTCAGATCCATCTGCACTATTCCAAGCAGAAGAAGATGCTACAGCTAATCCAAGTATTGAGAAATTATGGACTTACTCTATATCATTATGTGATGGATATGATATTGTTGATATGACTTGGAATCCATCTTATCCTGACTTATTAGCTGTTGGTTATGGACAAGTTGATTATGCATCTAAGAAGGATGGAATGATTATGTTTTGGTCATTGAAAAATCCATCTTATCCTTTGAAAATATTATATTTGCGAGTACCAGTATCAGCATTAAGATTTTCTAAACAAACTCCCTATCTATTAGCTGTTGGTACATATGAAGGAAGTGTTGAGTTATTTGATATAAGAAGAGATGATAATGATCCAGTATTAGTATCAACTGATATATTATCAAAACATTCAGAAGCAATATGGAAAATGAGATGGGTAGATATGGGTAGTGAAAAAGGTGAAGTTTTAGTCTCCATATCTTCAGATTCAAAGGTAAAAGAATGGAATATTAAACGAGGATTAGTTGCTAAAGACTTAATGACATTGAAACGATATAATAATCCAAATGGTTCTCAATGGAAACCTCCAGAGATTAAAGGTGATAGTTTATTACCAAGAACATCAGGTGGTTGTTCGTTTGATTTTCCAGATAATGATCCAAGTACATATTACGTTGGTACTGAGAATGGTACAGTCCATCGTTGTAGTTGTTCTTATAATGAACAGTATTTACAGAATTATTTAAGTCATTCAGCTCCAGTTTATCAATTGACTTGTTCTACTTTTGATCCTACTATATTTTTCACTTGTTCTGCTGATTCTAAGATTAATATTTGGGATGCAAAATTGAATGATCCATTAGTCACAATGCAATCACCTGATGGATCAGATGCGATTAATGATATTAACTTTTTACCTTATTCTTCTACAGTATTTGCATCAGTATCTGCAGAAGGTAGAATTGATATTTGGGATATATATAAGAATGTTATTAATCCATTAATTACAGAATATACAGCCAAAACTGCTGATGATAGTAGTAATAATACAGAGAATAAAGATGGATCTGCTTCTCCAGAGAAGATTACAATGGCATCAATAAAACATACATCATTAAATAGAGTATTATTTGGAATAAATACACCAGTGTTATTGACAGGAGATAATGATGGTAAAGTGACAGTATATAGAGTGAATGGAATAGAAACACAGTTTACAAGAACAGAACATGTTGAAAGATTACATAAAGGTATTCATCCTGAATAATTGATGTTATATTAATGAAAATACAATTCAAAATTAATTTATAGTTATATCCCTATCTCTCTCTCTCTTTCACATTACACATTCATCTTATCTTCAAAAGAAATGTTTTTTAAATTATTTTTATTATTATACTAATGTTCTTTGGATTTGAATTGTGATAATTACATAATCTTATTCATTATCTATTGAATCTATAAACAAATTAAATATATGAGATTATAATATATATGAAATAGACAAAAAGAGAATCATATAAACAAAAAGAATAATCTCTTAAAGAATTTACTCAAAGTCTATCACGCCTTATCTCAACAGTCGAGATAGACGGGCGAACTTTGAGAATAAAGTGTAAATAATAACAATATATACCTATTTCAGAAGATAATGCAAAATGCAGTTTTTCAAATCTCAAGTTTAAATTTGAAAATCTATTATGCATAGTCTTTATAAACTCCTCAAAGATCCACAATCGCGTATAGATTTTTGGTTTAATTACCTTAGATGAATCTGCTTTACTTGGAGCAATAGAAGAATGTGAAAAAGAAGTTGATAATAGTACATTATTCAAATATTATGAAATAGAACGTGTACCAATTATGCCAGATCCTGATAGAGAAGTATTATACAAAAAGATGTATGAAATTATTGCTCATTCTCTTGTTGGTTATGAACCAATACAATCTGAACTTAGTATCAAAGAAAAATGTGTTGAAATTCAACATTATGAAGTACCAGATATTAAACCTGATAGTATTCTTTTTTTCGTAATTTCATTAGCAATAAACAAGTTTTTAAAATTAATCAAATGGTTAGCTATTGATAAATCATCTAATGTATTTAGAAAAAAAGAATGGTTGGAATTATTCTGTTTTGCTTGTGAATCTTCATTTGTTTTAGAATCTTCTGATATTTTCACATCTGCAATATCAGATATTGGTACATACATTGTACAAAATCCAGATGCAATGAAAGTCTTAGTAGATATAGGTGGATTTAAATTGTTAATCAAATTCATAGATGTATATAATATTTAATTTTTTATTATTTATTTTAATAGTATAATTTACCATGTACAGCCTTCTTATATTTGTACAGATGTTTAATGCATTTAACCTGTACTATAGATGGTTTAGCAAAACAATTCATTGATACTCCAAACGCAGTAAATAACACAATATTATTATTAACAAAAATAATCAGAGAAAAAAAGCCACCATTTCCAGCAGGGGTAAATAGAGTGGATTTGGCTATAGAAATATTGAAATTCTTATACGGATTAATCTCTAAAGAGCCTTCCTTTGATATTGAAGATACAAATAATATTTATATATCCGAATTAGGAGTATTATTGAGTGAAATCATATTGATTAATGATCATTACAATCAGAGAGTGATTGACTTGAAATTATCAGTGATTGAGTTATTAATGCATGTTAAAGACACTTATACTTATTTTATATTAGCGAATAATGTAATTCTTCCTATATTAGACCTATTACAACATCAAGTTTCATTAGTGATAATTGAGAAAAAGTCGCCGAGTTTCTATTTAGTTATGCCAATATTATCATTATGTGGTATGTTAGCTAGATCCTCTAAACAAGCAAAGAAAATTATAAAGGATTTCATATTTCCCAATGATCCAGTTGATCCTCCAGCAGAGAAGAACTTAGAACCAGGAGATGCACCACAAGGTACATTGAGATATATGATGATTAAATTAATGACTGATTTTGACTCTAATGTGAAGAGATTTGCTAATGAGTTATTATGGGAGTTATGTAATAAAGACACTGATGAATTTGTTAAGAGAACTGGATTAGGTAATGCTATTGGATTTTTACAAGCTCAAGGCCAAATGGCGCCTGTTAATTGATTTAATATAACTATATTGCAATTATTACTATTTTTCAATTATATGTTTTTATTTTATGTCTAAAAATAACAAAATGAAGGAATAAAAAAAGATTTGCATAATCATAACCATAATCTACTCATTTCATACTTTACTTTGTTTCAGATAACATTAATCCTGGATTTCTACGATGTTTTTGACTATTCATAATAAAATAATATATATAAATATAAATATATACATAACTGTTTGTTTTCTCTTTTCTTCAAAAAATTGTAAATCAGATTGTAATATCTGTTGTTGAACACTCTTTGGTATTTCTTCGCCATATCCTTTTTCCCAATCACCATTATATTTAGTAGGACAAGTTGGTTCGTCATCTGGTTTATGTAATGAAGCTAAATAAGGATGAGCTAAAGCTTCATCAACTGTAATTCTATCATTTGGATTGAACTGTAACATCTTCTTTAATAAATCAACTGCATCTGGTGAACTACGTGGGAAATACTCTTCAAAGGTGTGAAGTACTTCAACATCTAAGTTATGAATGACTTCTAAAGCACGTGGATTACTTATAAATGATAATTGCTATAAATTATAATTATAATATATTCATTTATATACTTTATTTGTTGGTCTACCCAACACTCTAAATATTAATTTCAATTGATGTAAATAATCCCTTCCTTTTAAAAATGGTTTTCTTCGTAACATCTCAGCGAATATACATCCTACACTCCACATATCAACAGAAGTGTCATATCTTTCACATTCTAATAATAATTCTGGAGCTCTATACCAACGTGTAACTACATACGATGTCATATCTACACCAGTACCTTCAAAACCTTCATCCATACCACGTCCTAAGCCATAATCACATATCTAAATATAATAATAATAATATATATATATATTTATTTATACAGCTAAATCACAGTTTGAATTAACCAAAATATTTGGTGGTTTTAAATCTCGATGAAGAATGTTGGCGGAATGGAAATATTTCATTCCTCGTAATATTTGATATAAGAAGTATTGAAAGTGTTGGTCGGTTAATTCTTGAGAACTAGCGATAATTCTGTCAAGATCACTCTCAAATAATTCCATAATCAAATATAAATCTTCAAATTTTTCAGTACCGTATGGTTGAGCAAATAAATCAACCAACTCTACTACATTCTCGTGATTACCGATATGACGTAATATTCTTACTTCTCTCTATATATGTGGTATTATTTACAAATATAACATACAATGATTCTTTTTGCATCGACTAAATCAAGAAACATATTGGTAATCTTCTTAATTGCCACTTTCTTGTTAGTAAGCTATAAATTCAATTATAAAAATTATCATACTGTATCAAATGCAGAACAGACAGTACCATAAGAACCATGACCAACTGGCTTCAAATCTTGGTATCTTGTATCGATTTTGAATACAGTTTTGTCAAATACAACTGTATAAAACTCTCTAATAATAAATAGAGTAATTCCAATACCTAGGCTTCAAAGCTGGGCCAGATAATTTGCTTTCCATATCCTAATCAGTTATTCGTTTTCTCAAACAACAATCAAACCTATTTCATTTTTTAATTTCAAAAATAATCATAATAAAGTAATAATATTTAAATAATAACATTATGTTTAAAATGTTGATTGTACTCTATCACAAGCATCACCACTATAACCTCCAAAACAAGTACATAATCCTGTTGTATAATCGCACTTTCCTCTACCACTACAATCTCTATATTCAGAATTTTCATCCATATTTGTTGCAGATAATGGATCTTTATCAGAAGGACATTCAATTAAAGAACAATCACTTCCTCTATAGCCTCCATCGCACTTACAAGCATAGATTATATCTTGACCATATATGTCGTTATTAGTAGGATCGGTTATACCACTCAATGGAAGACATTTACCTCTTCCATTACAATTATTAGGGCAAGTTCTTCTTTGACATGCAGATCCTTGGTATCCTTCATCACATTTACATACTCCAGAGGATCTATCACAAGTGCCTTTGCCACTACATTCTACTTGAGGATGAGCACCAGCTGAATTGACTAAAAATGCAAAATCCTTTTCTGAATTTTCACCTTCTAATATTCTTCTTGGATTTTCTGACTCTGTTGGGACTTCTTCATCAGTTACATCTGTTGGTTTTGTAAACATAATTTCTGGTGTGTATTTAAAACTACCACCTATATCTATACTTGTAATTGTTGCAGTTGCTTTTAACATTGGTCCAGGACAAGTTCTAACTCCTTTATTATCTTTTGTACATTCACTAAATTGCATTACTTCTACAGTAGCACCTTTAATAACTGTTTGCTTAATTTCTTGTATAGTTGGAGTTACTATTTTAGCATCAGGATCAAGCTTCTTAAATATCTTTAATGAAGGTGGAACATAAGTAATAGTTGTCTCATCTATTATAGTTTCACCTGGTTTAACATTATCTATTCTTACTTCTTCCTCTGGTACTTCTTCATCACTATTATCAGTACCTGTTACATCATCTTCACCTTCATCATCTGTAAATAATAATCTTCTATCACTTCCTCCTTCTGTTGGTGTTGTTGTTGGTGTTGGTGTTGGTGCAGTTTGTCCTCCCCAAAGTACTAAGCCATCTTCAGTTCTACCTGCTACACCATCTGGACCTACTATAGCTGATATATCTGATGACATTAATGGAATTGGACCGAATTGTTTGGAATATAAAAATGAACATTTACCTATTGGAGTATGTGTTGGATCTTCTTTATCATTTCCTTTAATTAATATTCCATTAACATCTCCTGTAGTTTTTGATACAGTTACAGTGTATATCCTACTAACAGTTGGATCTCTTTCTGTATTCTCATTTTCTGTTGGATTAAGACATGTCATATTTACTTCATTATTTACAAATCTTGTTGTTGGTGGAAAACTATATAGATTTGTCAATATTGACACTAAATCACCTCTTACTGTAACACCTTTAGTAAAATCATCCTTTTCATCAAAATTGAAAAATGCAAACATTGATAAATCCCTTCTAAAACCAGTTATTTTACAATATGCTATTGTATCTAATTTATTTTCATCTTCAGATCCTGATACTTGAACACCATAAAGTTGTCCTATTCTTAAACTTTGAGGATTGAAAAGCCCTGTATGAAATATATTAAAATCTGCAACATATTTATAATCTGAATCATAACAAGATACAGCTCCTCCATAGTAATTATCAAATACTCCATCATATTCATCCAATTCTAGTAGATACTTACAACCAGCTGGACCAGTTGAATCACATATAGTGTTTTTAGGAGCTCCATTTCTACCGTAACCATTTCCAACATATGTGGCACTATATACTGTTCCAGATATTTCAAATAATTCTTCTTGACCTTCTAGAATTGCTGCACCAAAAGATTTCCCTTTAGGACAGATCTCTAACAAAAATAAATAATTAAACAGAAATAAAGATATAAATACTCTTAGAACAATCAGCTCCTGTCCACATATATTCAGTATCATCACCACTATTTATACCAACACCCTTTTGTTGATAACAAATACATCTCCCATTTAACAAGCACTTTCCATGCCCAGAACATCCATTAGGACAAAACACTGCTGAAACAACTGAAATTATAACTATTAAGCTTGAAATGTGATTCATTTGTTTACGATGGTTAAAACAGGACCAAGTCAAGCTTTTTCTAAAATCCTATTTTGTGAAGCTTGAAAGCAATGAATAGTCCTATTAACACCATAAAACAAGTACTAAATAGATAAACAATAATATTCCAAATAATAAAAAATAAAATATGAAAAATCAATTAATAAATATTAAATTACTGTGATCTTAATGATACAAAATACGTAATTTCATTACCTTGTTTCTTGGAAATAAATGATGAATTAACTTTCTTAATCACTTGCTTTAAAAACAAAGGTGAGTTGATTAAATCAAAATTGATATGTTGAGTATAGTATTTGAGTATAACTTCAGGATGATCATTATTCTGCATATATTTATACATAATCTTCTTATATTTCAATGGTAATATAAAAGAGGGTATATAAATGTCTTTGTTATATTCATTTGTTGAAAGTAATGTCGTACTAGGTTTTGTATTAGCATTTGTATCTACAATAATCATAGCAGAACCACCAGCTGTTTGAACATTTCTCATCTTCTCTACAAAACTACATTTACCTCTTTGAACAACTACAATAGCTTGGCTCGAGATTTTCTTGATTGATTCACAAGCTGTTATTGGTGAAGCAATTGTTAAGATCCCATACATTCCTTCATTAGGAAATATATTATCATAAAATGAATTAATCAATTCAAAAAATAGATTAGGTTCAGAATGTATTTCCATTAACACTGGTTTGAAGTGTGATTTGAGTTTCCATGCGTTTGTTGATTTATCTTCTATTATACAGAATATACCATAATTATTAGTGGGTATAGAATACTATATTAAAATAAAATAACAAAAATATATACAAGTGATGAAGAAAATAGCATTTTTCTAGGAGTATATGTTTTACACATTAATTCTGATCTGTATATTAGTTTATTATAATTATTATATTCACTAACCACTTTCCAATTAGGATTTACTTTCTTTAACACATCTAATAATACGAAATGACCTTGAGTAGTGAATATAACATTAGTTGGATCTAATGGCAAATAACCATATGTGTTTGTATTAGGAAAACTTGAATTCATTGATCTTAATCCACTATTCATTAATAAATATAAATATTTGATCGTTTCACTAAAGAAATAACTATCAAGTCTATCTTCAAGCCTATAAGTATCAGTATCAGCAATAGAAGCAAAGCCACAATCAACTTTTGTATTTTTAATCAAATCATTTACAATTTCTATACCTATTTTTAGATAATAAGGATTCTTTGTCACTTCATATAGATAATAAGTACTTTCAATAAATTCAGGTCTTAAGGGATAATATTTAAATTGACTTTTATGTTCACGAATATCGTAAGTCTCAGGAAATGCTTTATATTTCTTCCATATCTGATAATATCCTTTATGATAATATTCCGCCAATTCTATATTACCAATTAATACTTCAATACTAGGCCAAAATGCTTGAACTGCTGCAACTCTATATCTTAATATATTCCCATTATTCATATCAGTTTCTAAGTGATAAGGACCTTTGCGAAGATATAGGTTAATACTGTGATAACTGCTATTAAATATAATAAATAAATCAGGATCATTAAATATGGAATATCCTTTAATTAAATATTCATAATAGCTATCACAACTTAATCCAGTCCATGATATACTATTACTCCATATCCCTGTATTGCTATTAATATCACTCCCTAATAAGTTAATCTTACTACGATGTCTCCATATTTCTAACATTGCTCTTTTAGTGATATTGTAATAGGTATAATTATTGGTTAAGATGGCGAGTGTACCAAATTCTACGATTAATGTTCCTGCTGCTGCTATACAGGTACTTGGGGTTTCGTTGTCGATTTTACCTGTTTTTAAATTGACACGATGTTCAGGTATTCCTGTTTTTGTATCAAAGGCTGGTAATAACTATACATACATACATAACAATTATTATTATTATATACTTTTTTTCCTATTTTTTCTGCAAGTTGTAATATTTCATTGTTATAGTTTTTACAGAGATTTAATTTATCAGATATACATAATTGATGAGCTGATAATAATCCACCTAATATACGAATAGTTGTTTCAAAACTATTAAAAATAAATAATAAAATTATATATACACAGAAACATTAACATCTCTTTCAAATGATATTAATGATGGTAATAATGATATTGCATCTTGAAATTCTTCTTTATATCCTAATACAGCTAATGTGTCTAATAAATCAACATATGTTAATGAATATCCACCTAATACATCGTCTAATGTTCCACGTTTACGATTATACCACTTTCTAGCTTGACAGGTTAAAGGCATTAATTCATCGAAGGGATAAGCGTGCTAGATAGTATATACATAGTGAATATTTGCATACATCCATATATGAATAAAAAGCATGTTCAAACATGTCTTTAACTTTGTTTCTATACTCTATAAAACATCATTTCATACCTTTGATGTAAAATTTCTTCAAAAGTTAAATCCAAACACTGAGATAAAGCAAGAGAATAACAAATTAGTAGTAAAAATAAAATAAATTTAATCCACGAATTTATTATACTGATATCCATCGTTTTAAATTATATCCGAGGTAGAATACGCTATATACTAAGCGAATAAACAAACAAGAAAAAACTCAAGCCAAGTTTTTTCTCATTTTAAATTATCATTTTTTCTTATCAATACAAGCATAATTTCAGATGAGCGATGAATTATCAAAGTTTAATGAAAGTATATAAGCTATAAAATTCAAATTCTATTTGATTTTCATCTTCTTTATATATTTATTTAGAATTAATATCAGTTATAACAAACGATGGTAGAAATTTTGTTGTATGTTTATGTATTATATTGTTTAATAGGGTATTTTGAAAGGAGAAGATCAGTGTGTTAATATAATTCTTGATAATTGTCAAGAGCGAATATTTTCAATTAATGAAGGTGTAAAAATAGAAGAAATGGGTGTATATTTGATAAGAGGAGATGATATGTATATTTACTGCATTTATTTTGAATAGAGCTGTTATAGGTGAAATTGATAAAAGTACAGATGAAGGAATCGATTATTCATCAATCAAATCAGCATGCTTACCTCCAATTGTCCATTAATTTATTAGTAATTGTATGTTTCTTTTAAATCTGTTGATTCTCAATCAAAAAATCTAATACAAACACAAAAAATATTTATTTCTTTGGTTGTAATTCATCAACAGCCTTTTTGAAATCTTTATATGTTAAAACCATCACACATCTATAATCTGGATCATTTTCATACTCTTCAGGGTTAGTTACATGGAATAAGTATGAACATTTGGAATACTTAAGATAGATACCATCTTCATAGTGTAAAAATTGAGCATTATTTACATCATGTGTTACTTTGGACTTCTTATTTTTCTTCTTCTTTTTTCCACTTTCATCAGTATTACTATTCACAGGTATTGATTGAGGATCAGCAAAATAATAACAAGGACATACCATTATTATATTTTCAAGGTTAAATCTTTTAGGTTCATCTTCTACACCATTCTTTTTCGCATATTCTATATCATCATATACACACTTATGTAATGGAGGAACTAATTCATCAGGAACATTTATTAATCTTTCATTAAATAATATACCACTCTTTGGATTGTTTATATATGTTTTAAATGAGTTTAACAAGTCAGATGGACAGGCTTGAGAAATAAAATCAACTAAATCTTTCATATAAGATATTTTCTATAAATAACAATAAAAATCATATACTTCTTCATGTTTGATATTCAGCACTGTGGCAAATCCATAGGCATCACCAGTATCATCTACTGAGATCATCGTTCCAACGATTACTTGTTTTACTATTGAATCAGATAATTCTGAGAGATTCATCTTTGTTCCAGGAATATATTTCTTCAACAAATTACGAATACTTTTGAAATTTATTTCTTTTGGATCATCAAAACTGAATTCTACTTCTATATCACTTTGTTCTTCATCTGGTTCAAATTTTAAATCTTCATTTTCATCACTGGATGATTCACTGTCACTTTTCTCTGGTGATACTATATTCTCTGCTTTTCTCTTTGGCATTATCTCAAAAATTGATAAAATGCTAATTGAAATATTACCGTTTCAACTTTTTGTTTTTGTTTTTTCTTGACTATAGAATCATGTTTGGAAAAATAACCATACATATTGATTAATTGATAGAATATATTAACCAAATATATGAAAATTAATGTCAATATGGAGAGATTACGGCTAATTTGAATTGAAACCATCTATGCTTATATAAATAGTTCACAGTAATAGATTTCATGTCTCTACATGAAAATAAATCGGTAAGTGATTATTATATCTTTATATACAACAAATATTTAGAGTTAACAAAATTCACTAAAATCACTGATTTATTAGAGTATATTCAATATTATATATTGTAGTTCATTCAATCTACTATTCAAACCATATATCGGAACTTCTATACCATATGCATACAAATACCAAAAGAAAATCTTCAGATGGTGAGAATCAAGACAAAAAAGTCTTTAAAGTCGAAAATTATGATGTTTCTAGTGAATTAGAGTATGAATTAAACGATATTTACTCTATTAATAGAAATGAGAGAAAATTCATTATAATAATTGCTGAAAGTGAAAGAATGAAAGTGGATAGAGATATACTGTCTAAGAATCTGATATTTAAAAGTATAATTGAGGATATGTTGTTTGAAAATGAGTTGATATTGCATGAAAATGTGAAAAAAGATGGGTTTATCACTTTGATGAATTATTATGAAGGAAGAACAATCAACATAGATGATAAGAATGTGAATTCCTTACTCTTAATATGTTTATATTATGGTGAAGAGAATTTATTGGACAAATGTATAGAGTATATTGTAAAGAACAACATAAATGTTGAAGTAACCATTACACTATTAAAGTTCATAACTGCAATTAGTAAAGTTAAAAAATATTCAGTTTTATATAAATATATTATTAAAAAATGTAAATATCATTATAATGAAATAATAAAAAATCATATTTTAGAATTAGATGAAAAAGCAATAGAATTTATACTAGAAACTAATTGTTTATCAATAGACAGTGAGAATATGATAGTTAATCAATTGAAATATTACTATAATAACAAAAACGAAGTTGAAGAGAATTTTATAGAAAGAATATCATTATTAATAAACTGGAACAGAGTGGTTGTAGATGCAAAATGTAATGGAATATTCAAAAATTATTATAAACATCAATCAAAGATATATGATAGAATGTATATATTAGAATTTCCTGAATTTTCAAAGAAAAATCCATTAATTGATATATTCAAATCCTACTATTTTAATGATATCAAGTTTCATAATATTGAAGAAGATAACTTTAAAAAATTTGATGAAATATATGAAGATGATAATTTGCATTTTATAGCAGATTGTCTATTTACCAAAAATATCAAATTTACCATATCAGTATTAAAATGTTTAACTGATGCAAAATGTTTATTAGATTATTTTTTTTATGATAATGAAGTTGAAGATCTGTTAAATATATTAATGAAAGAGTATTTTTACAACTCTCATAACTTAAAAGATATAATGAGATGTATTACTTTGTTTCGATTTGGTATATATATATATAATCTATAATATATTTAAATAGATCTCATTTTGAATGTAATAACATCTATATATTCTTCAAATGAAGAAATAAATGAATTCTTATTGACTTTAATTTATGAACCATACACAAATGCTAAATTGTTTAGTGATATAAATTCATATCTGAATAGCATAGGTTATGAAGAGAATTATCTAGATTTGTACAAAGATAATCAATTGGTAGAATTTAAATACAATAGAATATTATATAAATTTCATGTTAATAAGTGTGTATATATAATACCATCTGTCTCCAATTGCCAGAATTTATGTATTTTCACAATATCGCCAAGTATTTTCATTTTAATTTATGTTAATATATAAATAGATCTTCCAGATGGATTAACAATAAATAGAAGAAATGGAATAATAAGTGGATCAACTAAAGAAGTAACAGATACAGAATATACAATTATGTGTAAAAGTCCTAGTAATGTATTACTATTCAAAATAAGATTATCAATTGGAACATTAACACAGTTTTATTATCCCAAATCAGTATTTTCCCATAATTTGAATGAAGAAGTGTCAATAAAACCAATATGTGATGGAGATTATTGTGAATATGGTATTGTTAAAAATCTACCTAAAGGATTGAGTTTTGATAAAACTAGTGGAATAATAAGTGGAAAAATATCAAATGAAATAAGATATGAAAATGTATTAGTGACTTGTAGAGATCCAAAAGGTAAAGTACTTTCTTGTTGGTTAGATTTAGATTTTGGAGTAGTTACAAAATTCTTCTATCCTTCAAATCATTTATCTTTAAATCTAAATGAAGAAGTATTATCAAAACCAATTCATGATGGTAATATAGTTCGTTTTAGAATAGAGGAAGGAAAATTACCAAAAGGTTTAAAACTCGATGTAAAAAATGGTTATATAAAAGGAAAGCTACAAGAACATGTAGGAGATAATTATTGTATAGTAACGGCTTATACCAAATTATCAAATCTAAAAACAAGAATAAGAATTACATCTGGTATAATATACATATGTCTATATTTATTTATATTGCTAGGAAAAGTAACATTATTCAAATACAATAATCATCATTGTTATTTAAATATTAACAGTGAATTACATATGAAACCTAAAGTTAATAATGGTGATTTTATATTTTATACTACTTCAGGTATAATATTTCTATTATTTCTTATCAATAGACTTACCAAATGGATTATCATTAAATATTAATACTGGAGAAATATCAGGCAGAATAACTGGCAGATTTGAAGATAGATCATATACTATTACTTGTAAATCTCAATCTAATGTGTTAAAAGATATAATAAATATAGCTCATTTTAATTCAATATCCTATAAACCAAAAATGGGAGTTAAATCATGTTTAAACAATCATATTAGATTACAAAACAATTCAGTAATTCAGCTTGAATTAAGTTGTAATATTCCAACTTATAATTTCTCAATAACTCCTAAATTACCAGATTGTTTATTTCTTTTACCTAATAGAAATATAATTGGTATAACAAATACTCAAAGTAAAAGCATTAAATACAAAATATCTTTTAATACTGCCAATACAGAATGTTATGATTATTATTATATATCAATTGGTGAATTAACTACATTCTATTATGATAAAAAGCAATATGATATTAAAAATGGAGAAGAATTTGATATAAATTGTAATTGTGATGGAGATGATTGTTTTTTCAGCATTACTCCTGAACTACCTCCAACAGTATCATTTGATAATAAAACAGGAAGAATTCATGGAAAATGGGATAATACATATCCAAGTAAATATTATATATCATGTGAAAATGATACAAATTCTATTAATACTGAGATAATAATCAGATATGATGATATAACATACTTTTCATACAAACAATACTATTTCAAAATCAATAGAAATGAATATTTCATATTAAAACCAGAAACTGATGGAGAAAATGTGAAATATTTTATAGAAGATATGTTACCCCAATCTATAAGTCTAGATGAGAAGAGAGGAATAATAGAAGGTTTATACAGTAAATGTGAAAAGTTGAATATAACAGTAGAATGCCGAAACTTTTTTAATTATAAGAAATGTGAATTTACAATAGAATTTATCTAAATGTTAAATAATAATATTTTGATATTACATTTTTTTTTATCCAGTATTTTTAAACTATAATAAAAAAAAAATAAAAACATAATAACTAATCATTTACTTTTCTTTATCATTATTTTCTTTACTTTCATGTTTAATCAAAATGGGATTTGTTGGTAAAGACATTGGAGGAGGAGGAACAACATATTTACTCTTCAATTGATATATAAATCTCTTTTCCAGTGGAAGTGGATCTAAATGGTAATGTTCTCTCAAAGCATTCGATTTTAATAATAAATTTTGTAATACACCAATACAACTAGTAGTAATCCAATACAAACAAAGTCCAGTACTTACTCTAGTGCATAAAATAGCAGTAAATATTGACATGAAATTCATAAATAATTTCATTGTTCCTGATTGAACTTGAGAAGCTGAAGCAAAATTAACTGTGAAATATAAGAATAAACCTGATAAAGCAGGTAATATAAATATAGGATCAGGATTAGCCATATTGCACCATAAGAAATGAGAAGTCTTAAAATCTGGAAAAACTTGATCCAATTTCATAATTCCTCTGAAAAAAACGAATAAAACTGGTAATTGGACTAATGGAGCTATTAACATGGATGGCATTGATATTGAATGTCTTTTCATTAAACTCTATTAAAAATATACTCATTTATATACTTGAAAATCATTTTGCGATTGTTTTAGTAATTCAGTATCTCTGATTTGTTGAGCATATTTAATTTTGGCATTGATTTCATCCATTTCGACTTTGATACATGCCATTTTTTCTGATTGAATAGTTGAATGGATTAACAGAGGTAATAATGCTAATCTTATAACAGCTCCACCTATTATTATTGAACTCCACCAACCAAATCCTACTCCATGTATTGTATTTAAGAAGGAACAAACCCATCCAGAAGGTCCATCTATTTAATACAAAAATTAAATGAATAAAATATATATACGAGGAATTGAAGTGGCAAATGCAATCATTGGTGTAGAAGAGCATAATGTACTTTGAATATTGGGTAATATATTTTGTATAGCTGGAATTATCGAACTTATCTTTCTTTTGGATGAATATATGAGAACACCTTTATAATTAGATCTTTGCACAGATTTCAATAGATTTTTGTTTCTAGCCACTTTCGATAGAAAGAAAATTGACATTTCTTAAATATGAGATTTGAACAGATCTAGACCATTTTTTAATTTTATGATTTCCTCCTTATCAAGGATATCTTCAAGATTATTTATTGCACCAACATGCAATCCATTGTCACAGTATATTATAAATGAATAATGAAGACTAGAATACTTCTAAGAACTACTTATAATCGACCTGTATAGAATATAGTATTTTTAATAATTGTAGAAACAATATCAAATCTCATTAGAAAAGATAAAATCAATAGATGTTACATTCAGTGGAATGGCAGAAGGAACTACAGGAATGAGAGAGTTTTACAGGCAAATCAATGGTAAAAATGTAAGATATGTAGATGTATATTTTATAGATATCTGCATCAAATCCCGAATGCAAAAAGAATCTGACAATAAACCATGATGGTATTGTACCAACGATTACAATAGAATGGAGTATGTTATTTATTAATGATTGATTTAGGTAATAAAACCACAACAGTTTGGGAAGCTCAATATATGAGTCTAATAGACATTTTTGAGAAGATCAGGTTAACAAGTAGACAGGTCGATTTTGAAGAACATAAAGCAGACTGGGAGAATTACAAGAAAGAAAATTTACAAAAATTCAAAGAAATAATAAAAGAAAAATATAATATTAAGTGTTAAAAATTTGTTTTATTTTTCTATTCTATTTTTATCTTATTACATTTGGATGTCTGGTGGTGGTCTGTGTTTTTTAGCTTCTTCTCTTACTCTTCTTTCATATTCCTTAATATCTTCTTTATAAACCATTATTGGCTCTCTTTGTGCTGGATCATTAGGATTTGGATGGATTAGAAGGTCCTGAATGCCAAGTAATATCTGTTTAATTGTAATTGATGGTTTCCAGTCTTTATCTTCATTCACTATACTTAAACACACACTTCCTGAAGGAAAAATATTGGGATGAAAGAGTGTAGGTACAAATTTGCAATGTGGAGGTTTACTTGGATATTCTTCTGGAAAAGTTAGCGTTAAGTTGTATAATCCTCCTTCCCAAGGTGACTAGATTGTATAAATTCATTATATAGATACATTTTCTGGTCCTGGTATAGCACATTCCCATACCATTATATTGGTAGATCCGTCGGCGTTCTTTGATGGTCTTGCCTATAAAAAATATAGAAAATCAATAGTAAAATACAATAAAACCAAATGGATGTTCTTTACGCCATTTCTTTCTTTCTTCATTTAATCTCGATCTAGCAATACCAGACATAGTGATGAAAAATTGATGATTAAAAGGACTTGGGCTTATAATTTGTCCGTTTCTCAATACAATTGAGCTAGAGATTCACTTTGAAAAGCCTCACTTTAACTTTTATTCTTTTTGTCATTATTTCACCATAGAAATGTATTATGTGATGATTAAATAGATTATCTGGATAAAAATCAATCGAATATCAGAAATAAATAGAATATTGTGGATAGTATAAATCTAAAGTAAGAATTATTACAGTTTTTAAATGGATTATGGAGTGTTTCTTAGTAATGTAATTAATTATATTACTCACTTCAGATTAATTGATAGATGTTAATGATTAGAGCTGTTCTGTAATGATATTCACCCGTAAAGATGTTGATTTATAAAAGGCAATAGTGCAGGTATTATTAGCACCGTTATAACTGATGAAGATAAGGCGTGTTTAATGATTTTATCATCATCCAATCAAATTCTAACTCATTTCAATTTCGCGCCATTTTTTGAAACTCTTCAATTACATCAATGCCATCAGTATAGCTTATTATTTTTACTTAAAATCGACTTTTATCTTATTATATAACATATAGGAACTCAATTTAAGTTTCAAACTCGATGATGATTTTGTTGAGAAGTATAGAAACAAAGAAGCTCCATTTGGATTCAATGGTTTAGGCGAATTAGTGTATAGAAGAACATATTCACGTGAAGTTGAAGGAAGAAAAGAAGAATGGTTCGAAACAGTAAGAAGAGTAGTAGAAGGCACTTACTCAATTCAGAAGAACCACATTGAAGGATCTACATTAGGATGGAATAATGAGCAAGGACAAGCATCAGCACAAGAGATGTACGACTTAATCTTCAATATGAAGTTCTTACCACCAGGTCGTGGTTTATACTGCATGGGAACCAACATGGTACATGGTAAGAATTTAGCAGCTGCTTTAAACAACTGTGCATTCGTTTCTACAGAGACAATTGATGAAGATTTAACCAAGCCTTTCGAGTTTTTAATGGATGCAACAATGTTAGGTGTAGGAGTTGGTTTTGATACAAAAGGTGCAAATAAACTCTCAATTCTAGGACCAGATCACAACTTACCAACTGAAGATTATCAAATTGACGATTCAAGAGAAGGATGGGTTAGATCAATGGGAGCATTATTAATGTCCTATTTCGGTGAAAACGGCACACAATTACCACCAATCAAATTCGATTATTCACTAATCAGACCAAAGGGATCTGTTTTGAAAACTTTTGGGGGTAAAAGTTCCGGCCCACAACCTTTAATCGATTTGCATAACAACTTAGTGAAAGTATTAGACAAAGAAATAGGAAAGAAATTATCATCTACTTGTATTGTAGATATATTTAATTTAATTGGAAAATGTGTAGTTGGAGTTGGAAATATAAGATGTGCAGAAATAGCATTTGGTGATGAAAAAGATGAAGAATTTTTATCTTTAAAAGATTACGATAAGAATCCACATAGAATGGACTATGGTTGGACTAGTAATAATTCAGTATTTGGAAGAATTGGAATGAATTATGATAAAATTGCTCAACATATAATCAAGAATGGTGAACCAGGTTTATGTTGGTTAGATAATATGAAGAAATACAGTAGAATGTGTGATCCTCCAGATAATAAAGATAGCAGAGTTCAAGGTGGAAATCCATGTTTAGAACAATCTTTAGAATCATATGAATTATGTTGTTTAGTGGAAACATTCCCATCAAAACATGAAACTAAAGAACAATTTTTAAGAACTTTGAAATTTGCTTATTTATATGCAAAGACAGTAACATTGTGTATGACTCATTGGCCAGCTACTAACAGAGTGATGTTAAGAAATAGAAGAATAGGATGTAGTGTAAGTGGAATAGCTCAATTCTTATCAAAGAATAGTTTAGATGTTTTAAGAGATTGGTTAGATTGTGGTTATCAAGAAATACAAAGATGGGATGATATATATTCTAAATGGTTATGCATTCCTCATTCTATTAAAACAACATCAGTTAAACCAAGTGGAACTGTCAGTTTACTCGCTGGAGCAACACCAGGAATTCATTATCCAGAAAGTAGATTTTACATTCGTAGAGTCAGAATCTTAAATGATAATCCAATGTTAAAAGATTTAAAGAATGCTGGTTATAAAGTAGAAGCTTGTGTAGGTCAAGAAGATACAACCAGTGTTGTTGAAATACCAGTAGATATTGGTGAAGGTGTAAGAGTTGCTTCTCAAGTCACTATGTTTGAGCAATTCTCATTAGCATCTTTTATGCAGAAATATTGGGCTGATAATCAAGTCAGTTGTACTATATCCTTTGATCCTGAGAAAGAAGGACCACATCTTGCAAGTACTTTATCATTTTTCCAATATGAATTGAAAGGTGTTTCGTTATTGCCAAGAATTGAGTATGGTGCTTATCCACAAATGCCATATGAAGAAATTACTGAGGAAATATATAAAAGTAAAATACAAAATATTAAACCAATTGAATGGAGTAAATGCAATTCTCCAAAATCACAGAAACAATCTCCAACTACTGTTAAAGCTGTTTCTATGATTGATAATAATAATGATAATAATAGCAAAATTGAAAAGAAAACGAATAATATACAAAATGGAAGTGGAAAGAAATATATGGGTTTCAAAATTCATTTAGAGACTAGTAATGATGATGAAGAAGAAGGTGCACCATTATGCGCTTATCCTGATGCTGTTAGTTTCTGTGATTCTGAAAAATGTCAATTATATTAAATTAAATAAGTTAGTTATCATCTTCTTTTCTCTTCTCCTACTCTTATGATAATATTGTTTTTATTTTAATTGTTTTTTATTGAATGAACACAAAATTTCAAATTATTTACATTCACTTTCTAATATTGTTTTAAAATTATTTATAAATACTTCATCAAATCCAGGAGATGATATAATTGTACTTATATATATTGAGAGTGTATCTGGATTAGATTCTGTGAAAAAACTATCTAATATTGACATTTTGATAGTATAATCATAATTTATCATATCCTCAATCTTTTCTAATTTCTTTTTGATTGATGAGAGTGTTAATGTCTTTCCAAACACAAACCAATTGTGAATTTCGTTTTCAAAACCTTCATTTTGTATATATACTAGAAATGAATTGTATGAATCAATTTCATTTTTGATTTTTATTGTTAATAATTTCTATTTGAATAATAATAAAGCAAAAATACGTATTGTTGTTTTAATATCCTAAAGGAGTTAAAACACTCTAAATATTTTCGATATAACTATTTATTACACTATAAATATACTTTTTCAGATTGGTGTTGCATATATAAAGGTGACTTTGATTCATTATTGTTTGATGAACTGTCAATATAACTATTATCATTATAAAATGCAATATACCTGAATTGAATCTTATTATTACAAAACTCCATACTCACTTCTTTACACATTAAAGCTAAACTGCTGTATTCTTCTATTTTCTTCATTATACTATTCAAAGTCTGTTTCACCGTCTCTTTTATTTCTATTGATCGATGTGAGGAGATTGTAAACGGTGTAGATGATGATAAATCATTCATTTTTCATAATAATTTAGCAAGCCAAGCTTTACATTTTCTTCTTTTTTGATTTTGGATTGATGTAAGGAAATACAGAAGAAGCGATTTAGATTTTCAACCAATAAAACATATGAACTAACTATACAAAGTATTTAAAATCGATAAATAGAAATTATAACATTACTGTGAGATGTAAAGCATAAAACACTTTAATTTTATTTGACTCTGTTCAAATTATTTCTTTAAATAATGAATTTATGAGTATTTATTGAATAAATAATCTCATCATTATTTTATGCTTTATACTACCCATGTAGCAATATTCTATCCAATTATTCTCTCATGATGTTATGATGATCATTAAATCATGAGAAAATCATCAAAATAATCTTCAGTTGAAACGCATCTATTATTGAAACAAACTAACAAATCAAAATGCTCAATTTAAGATTTATTCAATTTTATTGGATATTCATTCATTTTTTAAAAGTCTCTCAAATTCGATAAACATGAAGATTGGAATGAAAAAGTTGTTAGTTTCACTTCTAGTAGTGAATTATTTACTCGCTGCTTCCTGTCCTAACATGTGTAGCGGTCATGGAAGTTGTGGTAAAGGAGGAGTGTGTAGTTGTTTTCCAGGGTGGTTAGAAGGTGATTGCAGTAGCAGTATATACCCAAATATATTATATTTAATAGGAAGCTGTCCTTATGGTCATAGTTATGTTGATCCAACTCAAGCACCTGGTGACTATGATTCTTTGGAGAAACGTGCAAGTTTAGAATGTAGTGGACAAGGTAGTTGTGACAGAACAAGTGGTGTTTGTAAATGTTTTGGTGGTTTTGAAGGAGTAAGTTGTGACAGATTAAGTTGTCCAAACAACTGTAATGGTCATGGAGTTTGTACAGCTGTAAAGATGTTAGGATTGAATGAAGACAGTCACAGTGGAAGTTTCTATGAAACTGATTTAAGTAAAATTAAAAGTGCTCAAGCTCAAAAGAGTGATTATGATGGTTGGGATGCTGATAATAGTTATGTTTGTGTTTGTGATGGAGAATATCGTGGATTTGACTGTAGTGAAAAGAAATGTCCAAGTGGTTATGTAGAGAATAGTGATTGTGATAGTCCATCCAAATCAACACAAACTATTACTATTACACAAGACACAACAGTTACACCAACACCACAAGATTGTATGGCTTATTTAGAATATACAGATCAATTCAATCGAATTTGGTATAGTGATGCTTTTTGTGTAACATGTCAAAATAAAGATGATGATGGTACAGCAACTAATTCTGGTAAATGTAAAGATAATGGTAAAGGATTGATATTAGGTTGGGAAGAAGCATTATTGAGTTTACCAGTTGGTGTGATTGATGTAAGTGAAAAGGATATTAAAGTGGATGTTAGTACAGGTCATGTTATTAAAACAACAATAACATTTGGCAATCAACAAACAGGAAAACAAAATCCAATTAGAATTATCACATCTACTGAATTAACTCCATCAAGTGAAGACTATAAAGAATGGTGTGGTAATTGTGGAAGTGGATATCATGGAATGACAATTGATCAATTGAAATTAAAAGTTGATGGTGATAAAGTTGAAACAGGTGTAGATGGAAAAGCTGGAACAGATAATTATCAGCCATTAGTAGCTACTGATAGTCCAATAGTAGCTACAGTTGAAGGAATTCCTCCATTAGAATGTAGTAGAAATGGCTTATGTGATAGAACAACAGGAACATGCACTTGTTTCGAAGGATATTATGGAATAGCTTGTACAGAACAAGCTTCAATGTTATAATTAACATTAATATTCCATAAATAGTGAATTTCTATCACTAATATTGTTTTTTAGATTTATTTAAACAACACAATAATAAAGATTATGAATGTATTAAACTTGAAAAGGATTTTCTATACTGATTGAATCAGATTTGTTTTGTTTGATCAAAACTGAAGAAGTTGCTCTTGTTCTAAACTTACCATTCTTCAATAATACATATATTATTACACATATCACTATTATCAACACCAAAATTACACCAATCAATATTGAAACTACTCCTCCAACATCTATTTCACAATTATCAACTATTTTACTCCATTTTGCTTTACTATCAATTAAAAAACATATTCGACTTTTATAACCACTTTTCAATCCATCACATTTCTTAACTATCACATTTCCTCCTATTATTGCGATTGTTTCTTCAAATCCATTATCGCTTTCACAATATAAACTCTCAAATTCTAAATAGATTATTTCTATTATCTCTTTTATAGATGGATAGTTTCGAATTGTAAAAGTGTAATTTTTACCTTCACTTCTTTCATTACACATTCCATATATCATTGATGTTTTATTATTCAATATTATTCCAGAAGGTAATTCTGGATTTACTTCAATCGAAATATTATTACCTATTACTTCAAACAACTTAAATCCATTGATCATTTTATCTCCTTCGAATTTGTGATTATGAACTAAACTACTTTCGATTATTATTACATCTTCATTCATTATAATTTCAATTTCAAAGGTGAAATTCACAGATTTAGAATTTCCTATTATTATCATCACATATTTCATCTTCTCATATTTCTTTAATATATATCCACTGATTAATCCATTTCTATTATTAAACATCAAATTATTTGGTAAATTCGATGATAAACTATACATTGATATATTCGATCCACTTATATTAAATATCTTTAAATCTTCATATTCTTCACCTACTATTATTTCTACTTTCTTTTCATAGTTAATTAATATTGGATAAGGAGATTCTTCAATCTTTAAATTCACATTTCCATTCAATGAACCATTCACATTTTCACAGATTATTTTTATTGAATATTCACTTGAGATTGGATCAGTTATTAACCCTTTTAATTCTCCTCTTGATTCGATTAATGACATTTGATTAGGTAATATTGAAGCGGTTTTATATTTTATATCTTTTCCTACACATTTCAAAGGATATATTTTATTCTCATATTTCTCATAATAATACAATTTCAATTCTTTCTCTATCTTCAAGATTATTGGTTTATCTGGATATATCACTGTTATTGTTATTGAAGTTTCATCACTTCCTTTTTCATTCTCTATCTTAAATCTTGTTATAAATACTCCTTCCTTTTCTGCTATTCCATTTAACACTCTCTTATCTTCATCAAAATATAATCCAGATGGTAAATCATACACATTAAATTTCAAATTATCACCAATTGCTATAAATAATCTCATTTCTTCTACTTCTATTCCTGCTGTTATACTTATACTCGAATTTACATATAAAAACATTGGAATTTCATTCTTTTTTACTTGGATTTTTATTTCAACTGATATTCCTTCTTTATCAAATATATTTGAAGCTTTAAATTTGATTATTCTTTCACTCATTTCTTCATAAGGAATTCCTGATATTAAACCACTTGATTCATCAAGCATCAATCCCTTAATTTCTTCAGACATGAAATAACTAATCTCAGTACCAGAAATACTGAATAAAGCTATTTCATTATATTGTCTTCCTACTTCAAATGTATAATTCTCTTTATAAGATAATAATATTGGCTTTTCTTCACATTCATTCTTCAATTCAACCCATTGAGGATATTTACCTTTTGGACAAAATAATATCTTTTCTTTATCTTTTGGTTTTATGCATTTGATATTTAATATAGTTCCGATTATTGTTTTTGGTATTTTATATTCGATTATTTCATTACAATATCGAACTGGACATAAATCAAACAATATATCTCTTACACCAATTTGAATATTTGTTGGTTCAGTTATTTCTAATTTGATTGAATCATATTTGTTATAAGTATTATAATTAGGAAATAAAGCAATTCCTTTTGATGTTGAATAAGTGATATTTGAAAATGTTGAGATTTCTTTATACTCACTTTCTTCATTCACTTTTCCACTTAATTTCATTTCATTAATATCACTAGAATCACTCAAACCATATTTCACTATTCCAATTTGATTGAAATATACATTTGTATTTTCTTCAAAATGAATAATTACATTAGATATTTCACTAAATTTCCAGATTGTTGAGTTTAATGTATCAAAAGCATTTTCGATTTTGAATATTCCTATATCTTTACTATCACTTTCAATCTTATCAATGAATTGATTTATATTACTACAGCCATCTTTATCATTATCATCTCCTTCAAATTTCATTAAAAACAGTTTAATTTCTGGAAAACTCTCTTCTGATTCATATTTATGTAATTCCATTGAAATTGAATTGACAGATTCATTTAAGATTTCGATTGGTAATATCAATTTTATATCTGTTAATACATCAAAATGATTATAAGCTTTTGTATCTTCATTTATATCTTCATTGGAATTGAGGAATTTTCGATAATATTCTTTTCCATTTACATAGAATATTATTCCACTTAAATGACTTAATCGAATATACAAAGCTGTATAATCTAATACATTTTCAAACGATTTTAGTATTCTCAAATATACACTGTTTGTTTCACCTGATTTTAATTCATTCAGTTTACTTTTACTCCAATCATCTGATTGATTTGGTAAATACCATCCTTCAATATAATGATAATTATAAGACCATTCACTATTTACATCAATATCATATCTCACTATTTATAAATAAAATAAATAATAATCATAATAAATATATATATACAATTATAATTGATTGTTTTAGATTGTTCACTTTCCATCATTGTATAATTTCCTAATGCCATGTTATATATTGAAACTTGAATAAAACCTTTCATCCAACCGTTAGTTCTATCAGTATTTTCTATTCTGAATCTATATGTATTTTGAGTAATACATATCTCATATCTTTTATTTTTTACACTATAATCATCTGGACCAATATATTTAAACATCAACATATCATTCATATCATAAATATAAAAAACATAAATCGATATTGAGTTCCATCAATATATCTTTGAATTTGAAGTAATACTTTATCATCTTTTTCACATCCTTCAAATAAATTCATATTCGATATTGTGATATTCAATTCTACTGTTACTGAACCAAATGAGTTTGTGGCTGTGATTCTATAACTCTTTTTTTCTTGTGAAGATGTTGTTTTACCTTTTATTGAACAATCAATTTGAGAAAATGTTAATCCTCGAATGCCTAAATCTGGTTCAATTTTACAAAATTCTACATAACTATTACTGTAATAAGGTATTAATTCATAGTTTTCTTGATTTAAATATAACATTATTTCATTTTCTGGATAATTAATTATTGGTTTTATAGGTAAAGAAGTTATTTCAAACTTAGATTCATATAATCCTCTTATTCCTAATGTTGAGAATATCGTTTTACTATCAGCTAATACTACCCATTTTGTATCATAATAGCCTTTCCCTTTATCTCGAATTATTAAAGTGTAATTATCAGCCATTAAACATCCTAATTCTACATAAGTTATTCCATCACCTTCTCCATATTCAACTTCTGTTTTTGTTCCATTTTTAGATATTAATATAATTGCTCCTTCATTACTATATTCATCTTCAACTAATACAGAATGATAAACATCATTACCACTACATTGATACTTTGAAGAAATTGTGAATTTTTCAATCTTTGTTGAAGAATCAAGTAATGTACCAACCACTTCAATTGTTGTTGTTTCTATTAAAGTTCTACACAAACCAATAAATCTTTGAGTATTTTTATCAAATATAAAATCAGATGGTATATTATTCACATCTAAATCAATTACTGTTCCACTTATTTGAGAAACTAATAAATCATAGTATTTTCCAATTGTAAAGTCAAGTGATGATAATTCCTCTCCAGTTTTAACATCAATAAAATGAAAACCAGTTGGTGTTGAATCTTCTTTTATTCTTATATAAATCAATACACTGATTGTAGTTGAATCATCAAATTCTACTGTTATATTATATTCTTTTTTATCTTGGATTTCAAGAGGTGTTCCACTAATTATTCCACTCTTTTCATCAATATTCAATCCACTTGGTAAAGTAGGAACAGATGCATATTTAACTACACTTTTATCTTCAACTAGTAGTATTGGATTATTGGATTGAATATCTTCATTTATCGTATAAACAGCAGTATTATAAACATATTCAAAATCACCATTTGGAACATATACTAAATATGGATTAATATCAACATATTCATCTTCATTTTCAAATTTAATTTTTACATCTAAACCACTTCCACCTTTATACTTTGTATAATAAATACTAAATGGATATAACCCTTTTTCCATTGTTTCATAAAAATCATTTGTCTGAGTATCATAATCATGAACTTCAGGATACATTGCAAGTGGATAATAACTATTTATATAAATAGCACCATAATCTTTACAGGATAATTCAATACCTGTAAACCCTTTATCTACTGATAAATAACCATCCCATTTTACTCCATATTTTGTTGAAAAATCAGATGATAAACCACTCCATACTGTATCTAATGTAGTATTTTCATGTTTAATGGATTGATCAATTCTAATGAATTCTACACTAACATCATATTGATCTGGTTCATATTGAGTATAACAGTAAGTATCAAATTCTTCAGCTTTCATATAATAACCAACTAATCCTTGTCTAAAGTTATTAGTTATAGCTATTGAGATAGTAACATAATTAGTAATGGAATAATCATTATAACAATAAAACTCATAATTCGTTAATGGATAAGCTTCAAATACTTTACCAGTTATTTTATTATTTTCAATCTTTAAACCATTTGGAAGTGGAGTAGTTGTATTACAAATCACATTACCATATGCTTTAGTGTTATATGAATATTCAATATTTGCAAGAATTCCAGCAAGTAGATAATGTGTCTTACTATAAAACCTTAAATTAGTGACTGGATTAAATGTTACATCAGCTATAAGATAATAATATAAGTATTATTATTATTATTATTATTATTATTATATATACGATAAACAAATGGAAGTGGTTTTGGTGTATTATCTCTTGTGCTTGAATAATGTAATTCAAATCTCAACAAACCATTTACTTTCCCTTCTTCATCAGTATCTGTGGCATTGCTATTAATATTTGCTTTATGCAATCCTTTTGTTAATCTAATGGATTTTGTTTGAGGAGTTGAATCACTCCAAATATAACATTTATCAGATAAATCCATAAACAATTCATCATCAATGTAAAACTGAGCTTGCTGAAGATCTAAATTATAATGAAATGTATATTCATCTTCTTCAGTAATATTTAAATAACTAGTCAATTCATATCTAAAATAATAAGAATTAAAACCTGTTCCACATTTCCTTGAAACTAAATTAACATTTTGGTATTTTTGCTTTGATGTAAATCCTTCTATATCTTCCCAAAATGATTTTATTGGATATGGTTTGTCTACTACAGCATCTCCACATTTATATTTATCTAAACTTGTTATTATAGCAGATAAACCGATTTGAATAAGTTGGAGTTTCAGGAATGGATGTGAGTATTGTTGTTTCTACACTTCCTGCTTCATTGGAAGCTGTAATTGTCAAAGTTATATCACCTTTAGCTTTATAATTCGAAAATTCCAATTTCCCTTTATCACTAATTGATACACCTTCTAATTTTGGTGAGATTGAATAAGAATTCACTTCTGCTATCTGCTTTACATGTCAAAATAATATCAATAACTGCTTTCATTGATTCAATTTTGATGCTTCACATGATAATTGCGTAGGTTTTTCCCAAACTATAAAGGAAATACTAAAAATCAACAAATACCATTCACTTGAATGATTGAAGTCTTTGATTTACTATCATTTGGATCTATATATGTGATTGTATATGTTCCTTTATGCTGCAACTTCAGCAATACCGCTAATGGTTCCTCTTTTGCTATCAAGAGTTAAACCTTTTGATCAAACTGGGTGATACAGTATACGTTCCTTCCTTTACGGTTTTAGGAGTATTTTTTCTTATTGCATTACCTTTAATACAATTTATAGTATTATAAGAGTATTCAAAAGTGTCTGAACCTGTAACAATCAAGCAGCAGAATGCTAAAATGATATACACTAAACAAAATAATACTTAGCAAGGCAATAATGAAGTAAAACATGATTTTGGATTTTTTTAAAAATAACACAAATAAATATGATAATTGGTTTAATAACAAAATAATATGGAACATATACATATAAAATAACTACTATTACATTTTCTATTAATGCTGGTGTTTAATTAAAGATTTTAGAACTTCTGTATAGTTTTCTTACTTTCTTTGGTACAGACTTTTTCTCATCATCACCTTCATTGGATTTTCGTTTAGTACTATCTCTTTTGTTCTCTTCTTCATCAATTTCGTCAACAACTGGCAATTTATTCTCTCTCTTTGATGCAACTTTGTCAACATAATTGTTAATTTCATCTATCAAGCTTTTTGGGCATGAACTATCATTAATTGAAGAAGATGAGTTGTGATTTGATAGTTTTCTTTGTGTTAAAATACCTGTTAATGATTTTCTAGTTGATTTCTGTGTAAAACTTTTACTTGGCTGTCTAAATGTCATTTTAACGTCATTCTTCTTTTCACATTCTCTTAAATAATTCTCAATCTTAATTTCTGGTGGTAAATTTTCTTTTTCTCTATTCTTACACTTACTTTCACAACATTTACAATCTGGACCACATTTTTTATTGAATTTATTACAGAAACATCTGCTAGTTCCACAAGTGCTTGTTTCTGTACAATAACATCCTTTACCTGTTAATAATAGACTAATTTCATCTTTCTGTTCAGCAGTTTTCTTTGTTTTTCTCTTTGTTTTTTCTTTTTCTTTTTCTTTATTATTATTATGGTTTGTATTGGTAATATTGTCTGTATATTCATCATCATCATCATTTTCATTGTATTCTTCTTCATCTTCATTATTATTATTATTGGGTGTTTTCCATGTCATCATTTTCTTCTTCTTCTACATTCAATTCACCTAAATCATCATCATTCAATTCATTTGCTACACGTAATATAGTTGGAGTGTCAAGATCCTCTTCATTATTATTATTAGATTCATTTATCTTCTTTATTTTTTGGAATAATGGAGTAGCAATTGGTTTATTGCTATTTTCTTCATCTGATTTATTCATTAAACAATTCATTCTTTCCTTCAAATTAGAATTTTCATTAGATAATATCTTTACTTTTTCAGCATATACATTCAATTGATTCTGAATCAATGGAATCATTACTTCTGTTGACTTATTCAAATCATCTCCAACTCCATTCTCATGGATAGATAACATACAATTCAATAATTCATTATTCTGGGCAAATTCCTCATTTGAACTCTTTTGTATTTTCTTTAACTCTTCAATCTGATCAGTTAAGTTAATTGCATTAACTCCACTCTGTACACAAATATCTAATAGATAATCCAATGCTCTAAGTGATTCTTGTAATGTATGTAAGTTATCCCATAACTTCTTTCTATCAAATTTATTATTTTCATTTAATCTTTCATTTAATTCTTTAATTTCAGTTTCACAATATATTATTTCATCATTAATACTTTGTAATTTATCAAATACTTCTGTTGGTTTAATAGTTCTCATTATATACTTCTTTTGGACTAATAATGCTTTCTTTGAATTTTTAGCTCGTTCTAATTGAATAGAATCACTTTCTCTTTTGATTAATATATCATATCCTTTCTTCAACCATGTTAAATCAATCTTCTTTCTCATTGCATCATTCATAGATCTTGCTTGATTCTTATTATTAATTTGTAGTAATAATTTACTGATTTTAGTATCTCTTTCTTGTAGTTGCCTTTCTAATTTACTTTGGACTTTTTGTGCCATATTTTGACTCTTCATATTCTGTAGTTGTTGTTTTCTTTCTTCTTTCTTCATTTGTACGATTTGTTTTTCATATTTCTTTATATCTTCTCTCCATTTCTTTGATTCTTCTTTTATTTGTTTTTGTAAATTAACTCTTTGTTGTTTAATCTCTTGAATTTCTCTTTCTAATTTTTGAATTGTATTTGCATCTCTCATTCTCTTAATTTCTAATTGTTTATAATACCTTTCCTTCTTTTCATATTCTTTTATTTGAGATTCCAATTCTTTCAATTTCATTAGATGTTTTTGTAATGATTCTTTACCTTCACTTTTCTGTTTTAATTGTTCTATTTTTAACATTAATTCTTTCTTTTCTTTTGTCAATTGTTCAATCTTTCTAATCGCTTCTTTATTCTTTTCTTTAATATTTTCTATTGATTCACACTGTGAGGTTGTTTGTTGTAATGCTTTTATCTTTTCATTTAATTGTTCTGTTAACTCTTTGAATTTCGATCTACTCTCAATAGTTGGATCAATTTGACTAGGATCTTCTTCGAATTCTTCTTGCTCATTATTATTATTATTATTATAAATTTCATTCTCATCCATGTCATCCATATCTAAATCAATATCATCATCTAAATTGATATTTCCAGTAGCATTGGATCTTAACATAATTATTTCACTCTTTAATTCTTCAATCTCTTTTAATCTTGCTTCAACTACACTTATTTCTTCGCTAACACCACTAATATCGAATGGAATGTGATTCTTTTGTAATAACAACATTATTTCATCTCTTTCTTTATTAATCTCAAATGTATCTTGTTTTAATTGACTATTTTCTATCTTTAATCTTTGATTTGTTTTTCTTAACATACATAATTCAGTTTCAGCTACTTTGTTCTTTTGTTCCAATGTTGCAATTGCTAATTTCATTGTGTCTATTATCTCATTATTCTTTGAATTATTATTATTATTATTAAAGTTATTATTAGATTTAATATTACCTCCATTCTTTAACACAGCTAATTCATATTGCAACTCCTTCACTTTTTGTCTCAATCTATTAGCCTCAGCACTATCACTTTCCTTATTAATGATTGGCTTATTCTTAATCTGTCTTGCTCTATCAGCATATCTCAATGTATTCAAAGTCTCTGAATAATTCATATCAGCTGGACTAACACATGCTATCATCACTGTTCTACTGTTACCACCTAATGAATCTTGTAATAATCTCGTTAATTTACTAACACGATAAGGTATATGGTTATTATTGTTACTGTTGGAATTATTATTTCTTTCATCACATAAAGCACTGATTACATTACCCAAAGCGAGTAAACCACAATTTATACTAATACCTTCTTTAAATGTATCTCCTTCAGCACCAGTCTTTTTAACACTTTCACTACCAGCTAAATCAACTAAATGAAACTTTGCAGATACACTTCCTTCTTCACTATCATCATCTTCGATATGTATTATGATTGTACAAATTGCATGGCGATCTACTGGATTGTTCATTCATATTTGTACTAGCTGTACTACGATGAATTGATCCTTTGTGCATTTCGTATAAGAATTCTTCAACACTTCCTATGGAGACTGTTGTTAAACCTGGAACGGTTATATCTCCATCTGCTCCTTCACGAATTGCTAAATTTGTTTGAGTTGGATCTGGTGCGAACAAATCATGTATAATTTCTTTATGGATTTCAAGAAAACTTGTTTCTATCTTGATGTTTTTATTTGGATGTATCTGTTTCTCTGCTTCTATTCTGGAAAATATATCATTTACTACTCTTGGTATTATTCCAACCTGATTTTCACCAAGTGAGTTATAATCATCACTAGTTCCCATTGTATATGTCTTACCTGATCCTGTTTGGCCATATGCAAATACTGTTGGCATTGTATCCTTGAAAGAACCCTTTTACGAGAGATTGAATACAAGAGGAGTATATTTCTTCTTGAGATGATAACTCGTCATATGCAAAATCAAATGTATATGATTTATCTTTGCCTGCACAAACTTGGCCTGTTCCAGGCACTACAGAGACAGTTTCTAAAGATCCTTTTAAAATTTCACTTTCTACCATTGGCCTTATTCTAACAGCTACTCTTACTGGGATAGATCCACCTTCATTCGTGCTGCTATTCTCATCCATGTTTTATAATGAATTAAACTTTCTAAAATTCAAATTTGAAAATTCAAACGTCTATTTTTTAAAAATTGATTATAGAATGAGATATAAGGATGAATAAAGATGATGATGAAAAATGAAATAACAATAAACAGAATAATAATATAACTATTTTTAAAATTAATCTGATTCACTTCCATATTCAACATCTGAATCATCTTCTTTCTCCTGCTGCATTGAAGGTGGATCATCTTCATCTGGGTTGAAAATAATACCTTCACAAGAAGGTTCTGTTTTTATTGGTTGATAAACATTTGGTTGTGGAGGTGGTATAAATTGCTGTTGTAGTGGTATAAACTGCTGTGGTTGAAGTGGTTGTTGAAGTTGTGGTGGTTGAAAATGTGGAGGTTGTTGCTGAAATTGCTGTTGTGGTTGTGGAACTGTTTGTGGTTGATATCCTGATAGTAGATATGTTGGTTGTGGTTGATATTGTGGTTGTGGTTGTTGCTGCTGTTGTTGCTGTTGTTGTTGCTGTTGTTGTTGCTGTTGTGGTGGAGGTTGAAATGTTTGTGATGGTGGCTGTTTATATTGTTGCTGATATTGTTGTTGAGGTTGTTGCTGCTGTGGCGGTTGTAATGTTTGAGCTGGAATATTGTTATTATTAGGGGATAATATGGATATGGGTTAGGGTTTTGCTGATTTTGTGGTTTTTGTCCTTGATTTACTTGTAGACTAGATAAACTGCTAGTTGTAGAAGCAGGATAATAACTAGGAGCTTGAGGAATGAATTGAGGCTGTACTTGAAAATTATTTAACTGTTGAGTGGCTGCTGCATATTGGATGAAACGATTTTGGATTTTGGATTATTCATTTATCAATATTACTCTTATGTAAAATCAGCAATATTTAAAAATACAAAAATACAAAATAATACACTCATCTGTTGTATTTACACACAAAAACATTTTAAAATGCCACATAATCAATATTATATATATTATACTATAATACTATACTGATGGCAATTCAATTTCATCTATTACTTTCTCTATAAAGGATTTCGCACATTCAAGAACATTATTATCAACCCTTCTATCATTCTTAATAATATTAGGTGAAAGAACAACAGCCATAGCATCCCTTCCCATCTTTGTAACATCTGACCATTGAAGTAATTCTTTAAAATAAATCATTATATAGATCAAACAATCACAATTATGTTTAGGCAAAGTCTGTATAAAATCTAAAGTCTTTAAATTCTTCTTTATTGAATTGATCATTAATTCCAACTGACAATCAGGAACTATTGGTTCTGTCATATCTCTCAACCATTGTTTTAATATACCAGCACCAACATGAGCATTTTCAATTAATTTCATTGTTTCATAATAACCTTGATTAATATATTTTACATGAGAATCAACTTGAGATTTTGCTGGAGATATTCGAAATATTCCTTCATAAGTACCAGCTTGTAAATCATTCAATCTGTTAATTATTCTCTTTAAGAATGAAGGAATCATCATCTTAGGTTCTATTGGTGGAATTATAGGATTAGAAATATAAGCAGTAAAATGGCTTTTTATTATATCATTTGATAGTGTTAACAACTTCATATCAGTGATAGAATTATACCAATTTATATAGCAATATAACATATAAGCCCATAATTGATGATAATAATACGATTCTATATTAATGGTCCATATTCTACCATCATGAAATTCAATATAGATATTAGATCCAGCCCATGGTGCACCTGAAGATATTTGGCTCAATTCTGGATCACCAACTGTAACGGATATATTTGTGATTTCTTCTGGATCAATTGATATTTTGTGTTGTTGATTAGCTTCTGGATAGAAAAACATTAATGATAATGTTGGATTTAATAGGAAATATCCAATTTGTGTATTATCATCTATTTTCAATGTTATATCTATTCCAGTTGTTAAATTAGTGTAAAAATCATTAGGATCATGTAAAAATGAAGATATATGATTAACAAAATTATTCTTTATTTCAGTTTTACCTAATTCTTCATTATTATTGGCTATTATTGCATTAGCATCAATCGCTTTTCCAGAACATTCATACCAATCGAAATAACATCTAAACGCCAATAACCATCTATCTCTTTCTACTTTATTACTTGCAATAAATACCATAGTATCATCACTATTCAATCCATTCAATATAAATGTTGAATCTATGAATAAATCATTTATTATTTCATCTCCATGACTACATCGACTTACACTAATAAAACTACGCATTGGAATAATTGCTCTTGATCCTTCCCATGCACTTAAACTTGACACTATTAATGAATCTAATAGTGGTGATAAACATACTTGTTTTTCTTTCAAATGATGATCTTCTCCACGAACTAATAACATAAAAGCACCTTTGGTTAATATGTAGTATAAATTATCAGGTTTAATAAAGGGTGATAATGGTAAATAACTTCTACCAATTCCACTATGTGAACCATAACTACCAACTTTATTGATTAATACTCCATTTTGACATATTAATTGATATTTCTCTTCTATATTATATATTTCATCTAATTTTGCATTAAATACACCTTGAGGTAAGGCTTTTTCAGTTAATCCGATCAATAATTCTTTTGTAAAATCAACTGGTTTTTCTATTCCCATTAATAATTTCAAACTAAAGTAAGATAATGAACCACATACACCAGCTGTAACTGCATTTGATGCTAAGAACTTTACAATATAACCAAATAAGAATCTTGAAGGAGGATAGATAGTATAAACACAGGATAATGCAACTAATAATTCAAAACCTTTCCTTCTGCTAGATTCTGATGGATTATCTATACATTGACACATTATCTGACAGTATGTTTCATCAATTAAATTCTCACTTTTTATCATCAGATTTTTGATGTTTTCAACTGTTTCAAATGATTTTTCATTGGTGGATATCCATTTCTTACTATCTCCCATATAAGATTGTATTAATTTGAATATTTCTAAAGCAGTATCAGCACTACTACAAGCTGGCGAGATAGTAAGTGGTATATTCAATGATTTGAAGTGATGAATAGGATCTGGGAGTGTTATTCGCTTTACGAGTGAAATACATTGTTGCATAATCATTAATCTCAAAATCATCTATTTAAAAAATAATATATATATATATATATAATTATACTTATATCAACTACTAAATCTCTTGTATAATTATATCCTTTATTATTAGAAGGACCTAACATTCTTTGACTTTGATTAATTGTTCTACTTAAATCAATAGCAGCTAATCTAGTAAATGAACTGCTATTATTATTATTATTATTAATATTATCCATCTTTTCAGTTATATCTGATGTATTTTGAACTTCTAATATACTCTTACGTAAATCAGTATCATTATTATTATGATGACCTGTTATTGACTTTCTACCTGAACTATCTTGTGGAGTTTCTAATAAGACATTAGGATTATCTTGAGAGAATGGTGATATTTTGTAGGAGCTACGTAATCTGCTGGACATGTAACGATTAACTATGCTTTCAGGATGAGGTGATGGCTTTCCCATTGGGATTATTGGTTCTAAATTATTCTCTGGGAAGAAGCCTTTCTCTCCTAAAACATTGATACAATATGCCCAATTATTTTTAACAGAAAATACATAGACAGTATCATCTATTGACAAAGATAACACGCTTGGATCATCAGACTCATATTGGTAATTAACTTTGGCAGCATATCCAGGAGTACTAACCACTGGTACATCTTCCATACCTGTAGATATCAAAGGAGTCACACATCTTTCATCAACTGGAAAGTTCCATGTAACTAACCCAGTACTTACTTGATAATAATATAATTCCTTGCTCTGAGGACTTATACAGAATAACCACTTCACAGGAGCTGAGATTTCTGCCATTAAATCTAAAACTGACTCAAGCCTGTAAGTTTGAATTGTCATTTTAATTTTTAATTTTCTGTTTTTTTATTTTAATGAAGGTATATTGGATTATTTTACAATATAGATCGAAGAAGTAAAGTCAACCTAGTAAAACCCAAAGAATTGCAGTTCATACTCATATTAAAGGACTTGGTTTGAAAGAAGATGGTGAACCAGAAGAAATAGGTGCTGGTTTAGTAGGTCAAATTAGTGCTAGAGCTGTATACTTAATATATTTATGAATTATTAGGCTTCAGGCATTGTGGTAGATTTGATTAAATCCAGAAAGATGGCTGGTCGTGCATTATTATTAGCTGGACCACCAGGTACTGGAAAAACTGCATTAGCTCTAGCAATAGCTCAAGAATTAGGCCCGAAAGTTCCATTTTGTCCAATGGTAGGTTCAGAAGTCTATTCATCAGAAATTAAAAAAACAGAAGTGTTAATGGAGAACTTCCGTAGAGCAATTGGTTTAAGAATTAAAGAAAATAAAGAAGTTTATGAAGGAGAAGTAACTGAATTAACACCAGAAGAAACAGAAGATCCATTAGGAGGATATGGTAAGACAATATCACATGTAATAATTGGATTAAAAACAACCAAAGGTACAAAACAACTCAAATTAGATCCATCAATATATGAAGGATTACAAAAGGAAAAAGTCCAAATAGGTGATGTAATATACATTGAAAGTAATAGTGGAGCAGTAAAAAGAGTAGGAAGATCTGATGCTTTCGCAACTGAGTTTGATTTAGAAGCTGATGAGTATGTACCAGTTCCAAAGGGTGCTGTACATAAAAAGAAAGAGATTGTGCAAGATGTGACATTACATGACTTAGATGCTGCTAATGCAAAGCCAATGGGAGGAAATGATTTAGCCTCAGTGATGGGCCAATTAGTAAAACAGAGAAAGACAGAGATTACTGAGAAATTAAGAACTGAAATTAATAAAGTAGTGAATAAATATATTGACCAAGGTATTGCTGAGTTAGTACCAGGTGTATTGTTTATTGATGAGGTTCATATGCTGGATATTGAGTGTTTTACTTATCTAAATAGAGCTTTAGAAAGCACATTAGCTCCTATTGTTATATTTGCAACTAATAGAGGTATTTGCAATGTAAGAGGAACAGAAATATCAGCTCCACATGGAATTCCAGCAGATCTTTTAGATCGTACATTAATAATAAAAACAGAACCTTATGGTATAGAAGATATAGTGAAAATCTTAGCAATAAGAGCCAATACTGAAAGTATTGAGATGGATGAAGATGCTTTAGCTGAATTAGGCACTATAGGTGAGAGAGCATCATTGAGATATGCAGTACAATTGATTACACCTGCTCATATATTAGCAGGAACATCAGGAAGAGATAAGATCACTAAAGATGATATTTTAGAGATTGATGCATTGTTCTTTGATGCTAAAAAGTCTGCTAAGATTCTTGCTGAAAATGCTGAGAAATATTTACAGTAGAGATAATATTGTTTTTTTTTCATTTTTTAAATTTTCTAACAAATGATATATTATTATTATATTTTTTTTTGTTTTTATATATTATATTAATATTACATATCAATAATTATTTTACCATAATGTTTTCCTTCTTTCATTTCTTTCATTGCTTCATTAATTTCTTCTAATTTATAATGTTTATATATTAATGGTTTTATTTTACCTTCTTCATACCATTTACATAGTTGATTTACTCCTTGTTCGATTATTTCAGGTTGATTCTTTTTAAATCCACCTAAATATACTCCGATAATTGAGCTGTTTTTCACTAACACATGATTCATTGGTATTTGCTGGACATTTCCGCTACTAAATCCAATAATAACTAATCTTATATGTGAATTAAATATACAAATAAAAAAATACCATTAAAATAGGATATTTGCATTCCATTTAATAGATTTAAAGCATTTCATAAAAGTATCACCTCCAACTGGATCAAATACAACATTTACACCTCCATTTGTTAATTGTTTAACTTTATTGCTAAATTCTTTGATTGGTAATTTATCACTTATAATATATTCATTTGGAATACCATATTCTTGCAATATATGTTTCTTTGATTCTTCATGATAAACTGCTATTATTTTACTTCCTATTGCTTGAGAGATTTGTATTGCTGCTAAACCTGTTCCACCTGTACTTCCTGTTATTAAAACGCTGTCTTCTGACGTTAATTGCGCTTTGTAATGTAGACCAAGGATAGCTGTCTGATAATTCACTCCAAAACTCGAAATTTCATTTAAATTTATATTCTATTATATAAGTAATTTATCTTTATCAAATACTGATGAAAGCTTATATAAATTACTATCTTGTGTTACTATTTCTTCATTGAATCCTCCATTCTTTGATAATATTCCTAATACTTTATCTCCTTTCTATTAATAATAATTTTTAACTTTAATTGTTACTTTTACATTTTTAACATTTTCTCCTATTTCTGTCACTACACCAGAGAATTCTAAACCAGGAACGAATGGACATGTGCTTATTTCTTGATATTTTCCTTCACAACATAATATATCTTACAACTAATAACAAAAATATACCAGCAAAATTCAATCCACAACTAACTGTTTTTATTCTTACTTCATTCACATTTTCTATATGTTTTGATTGTTGTGAGCATATTACCAACGGTTTTTTGTATTCTTTACATACAGCAGCTTTAATCTAGCAATAATAAAGTATCTATACACTATAATATCTGTTCAATAATCCTCTGTATTTAGTTAAATTTGATAATTTATTCAACATATCGAGAAAAGAGAAAAATAAAAGTCAATCAAACTAGGAATTCGAGCCTGATTTACACAAAGTAACTTAAATGATCGATTAAAAGGTGTTTAAAGATTTAGTAACCATTATCAGAGTAATCTATGAAATATTAATCGAAATCTATGTAGAATTAAATCTTGTTCTACCTTTCATATCTTAAATCTATTGTGATATATCTATTACTATTTCAAATTACTATTTTTAAATGCATTATCACAAAAGAATAGTCAGATAAATTAGTGTCTAAACAAACCAAATTATTCAAAAATAATAGTCGTTTCAAATATACAAAACTGAGATATAAATCCAAAAATACAGACAATCAAATATTCTATAAATTCCATCTATGTTAAATCGCTTTCTATGCATCATGGCAATTATTACTTTACAATTTATTTACACTGAACAGAAGATTATACCACATATCCCTAAAGTTAAATCATATCTAAGGCAAAGTTTATGTATAAATAATTTTATTTAATAAATAGCATTAATTTTCGACCAAATTAATATAACCAGTAAAAATATGGTCTATTACACAGTTACTGGGATTGTAAACTATGGAAGATTTGACAATTGTGCGAATGAAACAAGAAAGGTCGAATTACGATTACAATGTTCAATATTTACGTTTCAGCCAAATAAATTGTCATTTAATTTTTCTAAATCTTCAGAACTGTTAAACTGTTCTGGAAACACAATCTCAACATACACATGCTCAACTGAAAACCCTTATTTTGGATGTGCGGTGTATAATTCAAGTTCAAAACAGATAATTACAACAGATTGGATAGATGTAACAGAACTAGAACATCATCTCACTAAATTAGTAATAATTTGTCTTATAGTATTTCCAGCGATATTATTAGTAAGTATATGTGGATGTTTATATTATTGTCTGGATTGTGGTAAATGTATTGAGAAATTAACAGCAAAGAAGCCTGTATATATTCAAATGCCTTCTATGTCTGACGCTGAAGTACATCGTTCTTCTCAATCACATTTATTATCACCTCCTAAGTTGAAATTTTCTAGTAGTTACAAAAAGGATGATGATGCTGGAGTTTCTTATGTTCCTGTATCAGAATCACCTGCTATTATGGATGATTAGTTAGATATTCAATTTAAATAGCAAATTTATGATTTTTATTTTTTGATGTAGTTTGGTGTTTAAATCCCATTAAATGAAATTAACAAAGATGAATAAATAAATGACAATTTAGAAAAATGCTTTACAATTTCTTTTTCTTTCTTTTAATTGCATTATCAAGCGCAGATTGACTTCCAACTATATAATATACAAAATCACTAATCCATAACGGTAATATTTCCAAAATATGTGAAACATACCATAAATAATTAGGTAATATCAATAATTCCTCATTATACTCAATACATTTCCATATTTCTTTTACTACATATTCGCACTTCAATTCTGGAATAAATAACTTCAATAATCTATATCTAAGACTATTATTTTATATTATAATAAACATTATATATATATATATATACTCTCCAGTAAAACTATCTTCAAATAATTCTGTATCTAGCAGATATGGTAATACACATAATAAGTGAATATTCTCAAAATTATACTTTCTAATTTCACATTTTAATGTATTGTGCAAAGACAATAATGCTGATTTAGCACATATATAGTCAATACTATCTGCACATCTATTAGCTATAGCTGTAATTGAACTTATATTAACAATAAATGATGGAGATTTAGAAAGTGTTGGAATTAATAAAAATATGAGAGTATATGGTGAGATAAAATCGATTTGCATTGTCTTATTTAAGTCTTCAGGAGTTAAATTAGTTATATTCTTACCTTGCCATATACCTGCATTATTAATTAAACCAATAATCGAAATATCAGTGTGTGTTTTTAAGAAAGAGTTGATTTTCAATTCAACATCTTTCGAATTTGATAAATCTATTATTAATTCAATAACATCAATATGATATTTTTCAACCAATGATTTACATACTTCATCCAACTCATCTCTTTCTATATCTATCAAGATTAGGTTGTATTTTAAATATCCAAGATAATATGACAAACCTAACAATTAAAAATTATCTAAAATACTTCTACCAAGTCCATTAGCTGTTCCAGTAATAACAACATAACCATTTGCTTTTAGTTTCCTCTATATTATATATTAAATGCAATATTTCTACCTTCTTCTTAAATAATCTATCAATTTTGTATGAATCTAACAACACATAAATGAGAAATGAGAAAATGAAAATCAATAAAAACATATCCGTTTCATAATTTAAAAAAAAGCATAATATGATGCATTAAGATGTCACAGACCAAAATAGATTAAAATTATTAATTTTAACATTAATATACCATATATACAGCCAGTCTATAATTCTGTATAGATATATGTGATTAATGTGTTAAAAAAAAGAAAATAAAACATAATAGATTATTAAAATGTATTAGAAAGTATTAAATAAAATCAAAAATACTGTAGCTGTTGAAGATGAAGTATTATTTACTGATTTCTTAAATACAGCTGTAGTTTGATATGATTTTGTAATATTTACAGTTATAAATCATGGTTACATTTGTATTGTCACAATAATCTCGATGATAATGTGTAACTGTTGAAGAATAGCCGTTACAAAATGAATTCTTTTTTATTCTTTTTGTTTGTTAGTGTGATTGCTGGTGAGAGAATCACTAATGCCACTGTTGAAGTGTATTATGATTCGCATGGAGGCATACATTTAGGATATGGAGATGGTTTTGTTAATAATATCTTGAATCCGGAAGAGTTTAGATTATCTGCTGGTTATGGTAAAGCTACATTTGACGTAGAAGATCATGATATTACATTATTGAATTATTATCCTTTACCAGAACCAAAAGAAGAATTAGCTGAAGGTTTGTATTCCCCTATGTATAACAATACAATACGTGTAGTAATATTTCGAGGTGCTGATAGAAAAAATTCTTCCAAATGTCTATCTGTAGAAAGAATGAGAAGTTATGTGAAATATGTAGAATTAGGAATGAGATTATGGACTGCCAATCAAATCAGAATGGAACAAGGAAAAGATTTATACATTAGTGACTGTTTAAAAATAAATGAGTCTATATATGAAACAGGTAAAGAAAAATCTATTATGGATGCTTTAATTCGTGAATCAAATAAAACCAAAACAGTTCCTAAAATAGGTATTAGATGGTTCATAACAGATAATTTCCCAGGTGTATGGTCTGGTTTAGGTGCAGTAGGAAATCCAACTGTTGTTGGTAATTCAAGATCTAATTATTGGGCAATATCAAAAGGAGGAATAGGTAACAATGATGATAAAAATAATGGAAGAGTGTTAGTAATAATACACGAATTTGGCCATAATTGTGGATATGGACATAGTGGGACAAAAGCATTAAGTGAAAGTGGAATATTTTATAATTTTGATGTAAAAGATAATTATGGTGATTGTGGTTCTTATATGAGTAATTGTAACACTTGGCCTGGTCCACCAACTTCAAGTCAATACATACGTGTTACTGTGAGAAATAAACCAGAACCATGGCAGTTTAGAGATATTGAAGCTGGTAAACATACTTATAGAATCTATGCATTTGATCATCCATATTCGAGATATTATTTAGGCGTAAGTAAACCATTTCACAATGATAGTGATGTATTTGATGGAATTGCATTCAAATTCAACTGTTTAGCAGTTCGTCTGTTGGTAAATACCAGTTTTACAAGTAAGTATGAAGGAAAAGAAAATAGTTCTGCTGAATTGTTTATAGAATATCGACAACAACAGAAACTACAAAGTTCAAAAGATTTTGGAGTAAGAATCTTGACAGGATCTAGTAGAATGAGTGGCTTATTAGATGCAAACGTAGATGGAATGGGTTGGGCTGGAGCTTATGTATTACCAGGAATTGATTATTATCCATCTGATTTTGATACAGGAACATTAAGAATTAGAGTAACAAAGATACATAAAACAACCTTGAAGGATAGTTTAGAAGAAGAAGTAGTAAAAGAAGATAAACGAGATTATGATGAACCATGTTATGCAGAAGTAGAAATAGAATGTTATCCAAATAAAAAACCATCTACACCATCTCCTCCAAGTGGTTTGCCTACTCTAACATTCTCACCAAGTTTCTACAATTGCATCAACAACAATGACAAAGGCTATAATTGTTCAAAATCAACAACTAATAGTGGATGGTATTATTTTGTGAATAATAATAATCGAAATAAGAATATTCCTCGATCATATACCAGTAAGAATGCTTTTATTCGAGGAAGAAAAGTTGTACGATCTTATAATGGTAATGATTTATCAAACTCTAAAGTATGTTATGGTGATAGTGGTTCTAAATGTATAACAATAACTGTAAAAACCGAAAATTATAAAGGTGTTAGAAGATCAAATTTTCCATTTGCCAATGTTAGTAGAATCAAATTGAATGATGTGAATGCCACAGATGAAGATTTAGGAATTGCAAATGTGATTTATGGCACTGGAATAATCGTTCCTGATGGTGGAAGAGCATATATTACTGATTTATATGGAAATGAAAAAGATATAAAAGTTGTTGATAAAGTATTTTGTGAATTATTACCAGCATTAGAAACTGATGGATTTACTGAAGGAGCTGTAGTTGTAAAAGATAAAGATGGGAAAGTTACATATTATAATGGTTTTACACTTTACAACCAAAAGAATGGAAATAGAGTAGCAGTTGAATTTACTGATGATAATGAAATGGAATTATCTCCAGCTGTAATGCCAAGTGATAAACATTCAACCACAACATCAATGTTATTTTCGAAATTATTAAAAGCCAATACTTGGTACAACTATCCAATTCTCTTTTTAGGTGATAAAGACTATATATTCATTGATTTTAAAGGAGTTATACCAAGTGGATTAGTAATGACAGTTGAAACAGATATGGGTGATTATGTTAGAGATTTGAGTGATTTAGATGGTTTAAATAATACATCTTATAAATTAACATTTAAGGAGTTGAATAAAGCGACAGGTGGTTGGGGTGAAATAGATAGAATCAAGTTTAACAAAGATGTTAAAATACTTAATATCAGACCAATATATGAAAGTAAAGTCGGAAATCAAATAGTTATTGTTAATGCTGCTAGTAGTAATTATAATTATGATGGTTATAAATATACAGTAAAATCTCCAAACAGTGGAAATAAATATATTTACACTAAAGTGAATGTTGAAGTGTATGGTAAGAAATATTCATTTGATAGTTCAACTAAATCAATCAAATTAAGCAAGATCATCATCATCAGATTCTTCTTCTTCTGATGGATCTGATTCTAGTGGTTTAAGTGGAGGAGCTATAGCTGGAATAATTATTGGTGTGGCTATTATATTAGTTATTGTATCAGTTTCCGTATTTATATTATTAAGAAGAATGAAAGTTAATAAAGTAAAAGTGGATGTATCTGTTTAGTATTATTTTATATTTTTCATTATTGATTCGTCGAATTTAACATATAAAGAAAATGTGTATAAATTGTTTATTATGGGATAAATGAATTAAAAAACTATACAAAAAATAATATAATATATTATTTTATATTAATAAATTCTTTTGAAAATTCTTTCTTTTCTTCTTCTGAAATTCCTTCTAATTCTATTCTTCCAATTGTTGTAAATGTTTTTAAGAATGATTCTAATTCTGATTTTACTATATTTTCTTTTACTGTTATTGATAATTCATATAGACAATCAAATACTTCTTTGTTTTGTATCATTGATCTCAATTCTTCTTCATTCAATTCATTTCCTAACAGGTTTATCTTTCTTAATGGTATATTGTCTTTTAATCCTTCTATCAACATTTTTCAATCCTTTTTTACTCATTCTAATATCTATTAAAATAGCAAAAAATAAAATACTCGAAATATCTAACGAAAAAATATCATTTTCATTCACTCTAATAAACTGTATTATATTTTTGCATATTATCTCTATTCCTTCATCTCCAATTGGATTATTTGCTATTGAAATATACTTTGATTCTTTTGGTAATGCATCTGCTTAATTCTTTTAATCCTTTTGAAGTAATTCTATTATTAGATAAACCAAGTGTTACATAATCTATCTGTTTTATCAGTGAAATGTGAGAATCATTTAGATTTAAATCTATTTCATTAAAAATAAACAACAAAATACTTGAAAGATCGTAGTTCTTATAATATTCATTTCTTTTCTTTTTTACACAATAATTCAAATAGTACTCCACTTCTTCATTATTCCATGATATAGATTTCATCTTAATAAATGGATATTTCTCACTCTCTAACGAATATGAACAAATTGATTTTAATCCATTCATCCTAACATCATTTCCGCTTACATTTATTAATTCACATTTTCCAAGTGTTTTCATTTTATCTGATAAGGAGATGACACTTTCATCATCTATTGATATATTACTCACATCTATTTGGTTTGATAAATTTAACAAACTTAAATGCCTTAATAATGATTTAAATCCAGTATTACCAATAGGATTATCTATTTCACATAAAGAATTAAATACATTTATACTATGAATATTTAACATTCTAATACTGTATTTTTCTTTTATGAAATTCATCAAATATTCGATTCCTTCTGAATCAATATTATTATCATTTATATAAAACCTTGTATTTCTTAGTGCTTGTCTCTTCTCTTTAATATTTCTTAAACCATCAACTATATATCTCAATCCAATTGATGATAATCCCATATCTATTATATATTGTAGAATAATTATTATACTTGAACAATTCAGAATACCATCTAAATCTCTCAACAAATTTACATGTGGAGATAATAGTTTCATACTTTCATCTCCTACGTCATTTCCATATAATACAAGATTTTTTAGATCTGAAAATGAAGATAAATTGTTAATTAGTAATTCTACACTTTTATATGTTAATTTATTGATCTAAATAATAGCAAACTATCAAATTATACTACTCACATCTAAATTTAGCTACATCCTTTAATTCATTTAATCTTAATGAAATGAATGATTTGAAAATATCATCACTAATATTTGAATTACTCAGTTTTATTATATAATCATTATGAAATAATTCTGGTATATTTTATCAATTATTAGTTCACTATTATTTTCATTAAAAATCAATTCTATTCTTGAAATTGGGAATTTGGAGAATAAAGCTTTTATTCCATCACAGTGAATGTAGTTATTTTGTGAAGTATAGATATAGCTTAAACATGGATATTTGCATAAATCTTCTGATAATAATATTAACGAATCATCATTTAAATTCATCCACGAAAGATCCAATTCATTATGTTCTGGAATTAATAAATGTAAATATGGAAGTAACAATTTGAAGCCTTTTGGACCAATTGGATTCACTATTATGAATATACGGATAATTATAAATACATGAAAGATCCACATATCTTAATTTCATGAATGGTATTGTTTTAACAAATGATTCAACGAAATGATAAGTAAGATTACATCTTGATATATGTAATACTTCTATATTTGTTAATTGACAAAAATATGATCCAAATAATGACTGATGTTCTACTGGAACATTAATGTACAGAATAAAATCACCTAAAGTGAATAATAAAAAAACATGAATCATACCGAATGAAAGTTTAGTTGGATTAATCAGTGTAAATACTTTAAACAAATAATCAATTCCTTCTTTACATAAACACATACTTTTTGGATCAATTCTGATAATTTCTTTATCATCATAATCGTTATAATGAATATTCAATATCATCTCATCCAAATAACAATCATCATTTCTTTCTTTACATTGGTGATGAATTTGAAACTTTAGTTTTTCTTTGATTGATTCATCGATTTTTGGATAATTTTATCATCAACAGCATTGATAATAATCTTTCATTTGTTTTTCTATTATATAATTCTATAATCTTATCTTCTTTGAATTTTGTATTATTAAAATAATACTCGACTTGAAGGTTTAAATGGTGATATTTCTACTATGTAATCATTATTGAACAATATTTCTTTTCTTTCTATACATATCATTACATTATATTTATCATCATTCAATATTTCACACACTTTTATCATTTCTTTTCTCAGCTCAATTAGACTAATTCTATATTCACTCTTCACTTTTAACATTTTTTCTATCATTTCTTTCATCATACCATCACATTCTACATCTAAACTGTATCTACATCTCACAATATTATCTTTTGTTTTACTGATGTTATCATCTTCATTAAATGGTAATTTCTTATTTATCATCTCATATAATATACAACCAATTGACCAAATCACACTTTTCTCATTACATTCTAATCCACTCAACTCTTCAGGGCTTCTAAAACATACACCATATATTCTTAAATCTTCTTCTTCTTTCCTTAAATTATTCAAGAATAAATCACATATCTTTATTTCATCACCATCTTCTTCATATTCTATATTATTACTCTTTAAATTATTTACCATTACATCATAATCACTTAAAATCATCAATATATTACACAATGAATATATCATATTACAAATATCACCATTTGAAAGGGATTTATTATTTATCATTTCTTCTAAATCTCTTTCATAACATTTTCTTTCTAATAATACACAGCTAATTGATTTATCCAAATAAAATAGTGAATGTATAACTGTAGTGAGTGAAATACTATTCACCAAACTAAAATTCTGCTCAACCAATCTGAAATCTTTTTCTTTAATATTACTTATATCAAATACTTTCACTACCTTAGAATGATTTTCTTTCAAAACACTTATTTCACTCACTCTCTCTTTTAATACATTATATTTCTATTTTTACATTATTATACAGTTATACGTTCCAATCAATATGATAACACAGTGCTAAGTAATCTTTAACACTCTCATTTTTTCGAAACATTATTATCAGACAAATACAGCTGTATTGAGTGTATTAACATTTTTCTTTCTTTTTGATGGATGATAATTACGTTTCGAAATATATATCTGTCCCAGAGAAGAAAAAGAAAACTAAAAAACATAAAAATGATGTATACTTATCATTTTCTTATTTAGTAGGTGAAAATTGTAGATTACGATGATTTAATATCTAATACATGGAAGCAAAAATCTAGAGATGATGATTATACAATTTCAATGGAAGACCCAAGCATAGAAGGTATACATTCATAATTTTACTTATATGTAGTTATTAACAAGCCTAAAAAACATAAAAAAGCATCAAGATTTGTAGAAATAAAAGATGATTCAATAGAACAGAATAAAGAATCAAATAATAAAGAAAAGAATAAATCTCCCTCACCATCACCTCCAAGGCGTGATAGACCTAGAAATCCATCATCATCATCTTCTAGATCATCTTCATCATCACCACCAAGGAAAAGATCTAAACCAACATCTCAATTAAACGGATTAATTACAGCAGAAGAATATACAAAAAGTAAAGAAAGATTAGAATCAGAGAAACATGATATTTCACATCTTGACAAATCATTGACTGGTGAAAATGCTTCAACAATCTACAGAGATAAATCAGGTAAAAAAATAACCAAACAGTCAGATATAATGTTAAAAATGTTAAAATTAAACAATTTAAGAACAAAAGATGAAATAGATAGAGAAAAATTAGAATGGGGATTAGGTAAAAAACAAAAAGAAGAATTAGAGAAGAAACACGAAGAATTAGAAAGAGCCAAAGAGTTACCTTTTTCAGTGCATGCTGATGATATAGAATATAGTGCAGAATTGAAGAATGAACTTCGCTCTGAAGATCCAATGTTAGAATATGCAAAAGAAAAGAAGAAGAATAAATCTAATAAACCACTGTATAAAGGACCAGCTGCTCCACCTAATAGATATCATATAATGCCTGGTTATCGTTGGGATGGAGTTGATAGAAGTAATGGATTTGAAAGGAGGTATTTATCGGCACAAGCTTCTAAATTGTTAGGAGAAGAGGAAAAATATAAGTATTTGACTAGAGATATGTAAAATTTTCAATCCTTTTTTCTTTACAGATGTATTTTTAAAAATGTTTGTAGTTATTGTTATATGATTAATGGTTGTATTATTACAAAACATAATAGAAAATAATGGTATTAATGAAAATAATAAATCTAATCAGTTTTGCTTTTCTCATCCAATTTCTCTTTAAGCTATATATACAATAGATTTATACTAATATACTTGTTCTACACCTTCTTGGGCAAGTTTTCCTCCCTTTTCTTTTATTTTTCCTGCAATTTCTGTAGTTTTCTCTTTGAATTGAGCTATTAATTTCTCAATTAAGCTATCAATTTGTTTTTGATATTTCTAATTGTAATAATATAAAATGTAGATAATACTTCATAAAATGGTCCAACAAATGAGGTGTATAACCATTCAGAACCCTAACAATTACAATAAGAAAAATACTTTAAACCATGACAAATAAACAAAGGCAGACATTTTTAATTCGCCATAAAATGGAATACTACAGTAAAATAGAATATAAATGTATACAATCCCGCAAATACATCCAATACCATAGTAATAATTGTGAATAATCCGGCAATAACCCTAATGAAGTAAAATATGATTAAACATACCAATAATGCAACCAATGGGGTATATTCTCTTTCTCATTCACTGCTTTGTAGGACTGATAGGCTGGGAAGAAATATCCAGTGATTAATCTAATGAGACTAAAAAATGGACTTCATACGCAATTGGAACGGTAACCCATGGAGATATGATGGAATATGAATCGAATACTGAATAATACATATTATAGCCTTAAGAGAAGAAGAATGATTTGAAATTAAAGAAATGATAAAATAAGTTCGACTTGCTTGATTATGGTTAATGAAAAAACATGTGTAACGAATATATTTGTGTTAAGACAAATAAAGCTTGTATCGCAACACTGATTATACACACATTCTTATTGTATTAACTCAACATCAATTGAAAGAGAATAAAGTTTTATATAAATGATGAGCGCAATGAAAAATATCGTTCCACCAAAAGGTATTAATTATACTCTCTTTGAAGACATTTTTATTTATTTTGTGTATAGTACCTATTGCGAACGATTGTACACTTTGTACTGATTCTAGTACACCTTGTAAACACTGCAGATGCCCAGGATATACTGACTGTGATCATAATCCTGTATAACTGATAGTTTTTATTACTTAGGGAGAACCATGTGTAAGAACAAGATATAATAGAAGATCGGTTTGTAATCCATGCGAAAGAAGAAAGCTTGAACAGTATTTTTATATATTTGTTATTAACTAACTATAGGAAAAAGAGAGACCTGATATTTTCAACACTATCATCGCAAGGTTTTTGTATACAACCAGCAATGACAAGAATCTTCCCAGATGCAACACCAAGTAGTATATCCAATCAACCTTCACTACCAATCATGTCCGAATGGTCATCTCCATCACAACAACAACAACAACAACAACAACAACAACAACAAATGTACTTTTCACAATCCAATACTACAACATCATCATCATTTTCTTCTCCATTCTTCAGCAATCCAATTTCTACTTTAGATGATCCAATTCAATTAGAATATGACTCATTAAATGTTCCACTACCAGAAGACACAATTACCACTTCATCCACAACAACAGAACCAGTTGTAAAAGAAGATGAAATAAGTGATGAGAATATTTATGAAGAAGAAGATTCCTCCAAAATAATAAGAAGAAAACTAATTCATATAAATGTTGAATCAAATCCAACTCCATTTGGTTTAATACCAATCTGTAAAGAAAGAGACACATTGAGTTATGCGAGAGATTATTTGGAAAGAAAGATAAGTAATTGTCCAAAGAGCTTTCTATTTTTGAGTAACAGTGGTTCAATAATCGAAAAAGATCAAGAAAGTGAGTTATTAATATTTGATCAGATCGTATCTGAAGAATGGAAACATCATACATTTGCTAGAACGATCAGAAGAGATCATTTATTTATACGAATAATTGATATATTAAAGAATAATGAAGATAATGAAACAAAATCGAAGAAAAGAAAACGAGATGATGATGATGATGATGATAAAGATAAAGATAATGAAAAGCGAAGAAAACTATTAGAAGAGTTATTCAACAGTGCTCCAATCGAATTACAACAACAATTAGCAATGAAAGTATTTGAACATAATAATTTCAATATAAAAAGAAATGATGATAAAGAAATGAATAAACCGTTTTCATTAGCATCTATGGAGATATATAATAAAAATATAGTAGGATTAAATTATATATTATATCATGGATGTAATATTAATCAATATGATAGTAAAAATGGAAATAGTTTATTGCATTATGCTTGTTTAGAGAACAACTGGGAAGCTGCCACTCTAATTCTATCAACAGTAACTGAAAAGAATCAATATTTATGTGGAAATGTAGATTATCTATGTAGAAATAAAGAAGGTAAAATGCCAGAAGATTTAAGTACAAACAATGATATAAAGAATTTATTATTATCATTTCGAAATCATACATTTCGAATCTATAATGGTAATAATAATTGTTTTACATCAGTTGGATGTAAATTATTTGAATTGCGAGAAATAATATCAGATATTTGTCATGATGATATAATATCCAATAATGTAATCTTTGTATATGAAGGTACGAAAATATGTAAGAAACAAGAGAAAGATATTTATATTCCAAATGATAAAGAAGGAATGTGTGAAATTTGTATAAATCCATTTAAAGTGAATGAAATTCCAGTAGATGATAATGAAGAATTGAATATTAGAATGAATAATATATTTCGAATTAGATCAGCTGAAGAACATACTGAAAATAATAATAATAAATCATTATTTATAAAGAAACATGTAGATGAAGAAGTTCCATTATATAGAAGAGATTTGAAATTTGGAGTTCATCCTACAATACCTAAAGCAGCTCAACAACCTCCTCCTACTGCTAATTCTCAATACCCTCCTAAATAGACTACATCTTTATTTATTTAATGAATATAAATATTATTTTGTTGAAATATTGTTTAGAATATATTTGAATGATTTTTTGTATATATTCAATACACAAGAGAGTAATTGTGAGAAGATGCTTAGGAAAGATAACCAGTATATGGTATAGAATAACAATCAATACAAATAATTCATAAAAAACATCTATAGGATAAATAAACCAAAACTGATGTTGATTGATCAAAAATTTCAAAATAGAAATGAAGTAGAAACGAATAAATATTTTGAAATTTCAATTTTTTCAATGAATGATATAGAAGGGTTATTGAAGTATAATTTACCGAAAATTGAAGTATGTGAAATATTTGTATATGTAATAGATAAAACAAAAAGTTGAAAAGAGTGTTAATGAAGTAGATTTAGCAGTTAAAAGTAAAAATGATATTAAGATATTGAAACTGCTAAAAATTGATGATGTTAAAGAAAAGAAGATATCAAAATTTGTTGAGAATAACATGTTGTTAAGTTGTTGTTTCCTTTTTATTTATCCTTCTGAAGTAAATATGTTCGGGGATAATGTGATGATTCTAGAACGAAGATATTATTGTAAAGACTTAAAAGGAGTAATAGTAAATAATAGTTATTCAAGTGTTAATATTTGTATTATACTATTTTCATTATGTAAAATTATGATGAAATTGAGTGAATTTGATTTAGTTGTTGGTAATTTGAAGAGTTCTAACATAGTATATGATGAAAATAATGATATAAAGTTATGTGATTTATTTCTGAATGAATTAAGAAAAGAAGAAGATATGAAATTATATGATGTTTGCTTCAAAAGCCCTGAAGAGTTGAATGGATATGAATGTAATGAGAAAAGTGTGATTTGGTCAGTTGGTTGTATATTATATGAAATGATTTGTAAGAAACTGCCATTTAATGAAGATGATAATATTTATAAAACCATGAATAATATCCAGAGATGTAAATACAATTTAGATATAGAATGTGATGAAATGATGAAAGAATTGATGATAAAGATGTTAAAAGTGAAGAGTGAAGATAGATTGAGTTTAAAAGAGTTGAAGAAAGAAATAAAGAAGATGTATGAAATATTAAAGGATGGTGAAGAGAAATTACTATATATTTGTAATAACAAAATTGTTTTACTTCCAATTGTATATCCAATAGAAAATTATTTTCAAAGCGAGAAATGGAAAGAAATTAGGAAAGAATTAATAAAATGGTACAATTATGAACCAGATGAAAGAATTCTGTCAGTTTTATTTAAGATGATTATATCCGAAAGAGATGGTTATTCTATAAGAAACAAAATGAAATTCCAAATACATCACCATTGTAAATATGGAAAAGAATGTCATTTAGATAAAATGATATTCAATATAGAAACATATTATATTGATAATCATAAAGAACTTATTATAAACAATAGTTGTATATGTTTATGTGAAGAAGGAATTAATTATCTCTTCAGAATATTGAAGCTTATCAATCCATCAAAGCTTTGTTTTGGTATTGACATTCCACTCCATTTTCAATTATTTTTTCAATCACATTTTTTACAATTACCAAATTTACAAAAATTACATTTAAGTGGATGTAATCTTTCAAATTCTTTTATTGAATCATTTGTTAAATCAATTCCGTTGATGAAATTGAAATATATAGATCTTCATTGTATCTATAATCATATTGTTATTTTATGAAATAGATAATCCAATTGGTCCAAAATCATTCAAACTATTACTTCCACATTTGCATTTATTAATTAACGATTTTAATGAATTATATCTTAATGGTATGAATTTGAATGATGAATCAATGATATTATTATCATCAGAATTATATAAATATCCAAATATTGAGAGAATATATATTGAATCAAACAAAAATATTCATTTTGTTGGATTAAAAGCTTTATTCTCCAAATTTCCAATTTCAAAAGTAGACTTTGATTTGAAAGGATGTAAAGAAATACTGATTGATAAAGACATTCCAGAATTGATTAAATATATAAAATTACTTTCTTATAGTAATGTTTTACTTGATGTTAGGAATTTAGAAATTGATGATGATTTTTTCAAATCATTCATTACATTAAGATCAAATGAATTCGAAGGAATAGAAAAGTTGAATTTGAGTAGTATAATTTGATATTTTTCTACTATTTAGGTAACAAACTAACAAGTAAAAGCATAGAAATATTGATTGACAATTTATCATCATTTCCAAATCTTAAATATATTGAATTATATGGAAATGAAATTGGAGATTTTGGAATGAGGATATTATCTCCTCATTTACATTTATTAGGAAGTTATCTGATCTGTTCAAGTATAATTATAATTAACATGTAATAGAAATGGGATTATCTTCAATTGGCTTAAAATATTTGGTTGATAGTTTAAAGAACATAGGAACAATCATTAAACTTGATATTAGTGATAATAATATAGATTCAGATGGAATAGAATATTTGATAAAGTATATGAAAAAAAATGATAAAAAAGGAAAATTATTTATTCATAGTAATATTTATTTATTTTATTATAATTTATAGATAATCCATTTGGAAATGATGGATTTAAGTTATTATTAGATAAAATAAGCATATTAAAGTACAGTGTTTTTTCAGGAGACATAATTGATTTAAGTAACATATCAATAGATGATGAAAGTGTATTATTATTATCTACTAAAATACAATTAACTAAAAAATGTAAAGAGATAAATTTAAAAGGAAATAACATAAGAATGAATGGATTAAAAGCAATTTGTTCTAAATCATTAGAGAAAGTAGAATATCCATTTATAGAAATGAAGAACTTTTTATGGACAAATGAAGAATTGGAATATTATTTGAATTATTGCATAAAGAAAAGAAAGGATAATAAATTTTATGATTTTTCCAGTACAATATTGTTATATATATAAATAGATTTAAATATTAATGATTCTCACATTTCCTTGATTAAAAATATATATTATGAAAAACTTGATTTATCCAATAATAAAATTACTTCAAAAGGCATAAAAGAATTATTAGATTCTATACCATATTATTCAAATTGTATTTTAATTCATAACAATGCAATTGAAAATGAAGGAATAAAAATAATTTGTAAGTGTTTAAATATATTTGTTACAAATGATTATACAAATATAAATCTATCAAGTATTATACAATATAATACCAATTTTATAATCTAAATAGATATTGGAATGAGTATGAAAGGATTTAGAATGTTAATAAATAGATTAAAGTTTTTAGAACTCATAAGAAATTTGAATATATCAGGAAATGAATTGAATGAAAAAGGATTAAGATTAATGAAAGAAAATGAAAGAATATTTGATGGTTTAAGGGAATTATCAATAACTGTAAGAGAAGATGTAGATAAATTTGAATTAAAATCATTCTTAAAAACATTCTCATCAGTTAATACAATCAAACTAGATGGAATTTCAGAAGAAGAAAAGAAAGAACTATCAAAAGCATTCTTCAATATTCAATAATTAATATCTCATTATATTTGTTGTTTGATGGATTAAAAATAAACGAAAGAAGCTGTTATTGAAAATTCTACAAGGTTATACTTAATATTTCTTCTAATAGAAAATAATATGATGTAAAGGTATTATTTTAAACTATTCTGAGTAGAATTATTCCATAACTGAAGAAGTTTAAGAAGAATTTAAATTATGTGGGGTATGGAAAAAATATCAATCAAATTTGTATTTTGATCAAGCTTTTATCAATCAAATTAAAATATCATTCAAAAACCGTTTTTTCGTTTTTAATTTTTAGTATGATTAAAGCTTTATATTTCCTAGATTTTATATAAATGGCTGAAAGTACAGCAAAGGAAATGAGATTAGCAGGAGTTATTGGTTTAGATGGTATTTTTTGATACTTTTTATATTTGTTAATAGGAACAAATCCCAAAAGCATTTTATACCATCCAGATGGTTTACATATTGTTTATTCTTTGGGTTCAACTGTAGTGATTAGAAATATAACTTCAGGAAAGCAAGTATTTTTGACTGGTCATACAGATCGTGTATCGTGTTTCGATATTAGTAAAGATGGTAAATACATTGCCTCTGGACAAATCACACATATGGGTTTTCTAGCTATTGTTATAGTATGGGATTTTGAAAAAGCAATACAAAATGGAAATATATACGAAGGACCTCACGAACGAGTATACACATTAGAACTACACAAAGTAAAAGTCCAAGCAGTTGCCTTTTCTCCATCAGGTGAATTCCTAACTACACTTGGTGGTCAAGATGATAATAATGTTGTCGTATGGGATATGAAGACAGGTGATGCAATCTGTGGTAGTCCATCTGCACCAGATACAAGTCTTTGTTTAGAATGGTATAACAATAGTGATGCAATATTTGTAACATGTGGACATGGAGGTATTAGAATATGGGAGTTTGATCGTCCAGGTAGAAAGATACATCCAACTGACTGTATGTTAGGACAATATAAAAGAACATTCTGTTCCTTAGCTATTAGTGAATCAGATGAATCAATCTTTGCAGGTACTTTAACAGGTGATATATTAAGAGTAAGTGGTAATACTGCTAGATTAATATGTGCAGGTGATAAACGATATTCATTAGGAGTTACATCATTAAGATCATATACATGTGGTTCAGGTAATAGAGCAATGGATTACTTAATGTTTGGTACAGGAGATGGTATGATTGGTAGATGTAAAAGCTATGATAGAGAAATGAAACAAGAGTTTGTACAACAAGTAGATGGTGGTGTTACTGCTATTACAATAAGTCCTGATTTCAAGAAAATAATGATTAGTACAAATATGGGTAATAGATATGAAGCTCCAATAGAGAATATGAAACCAACATTGAAAGAAACATCTCATCATTCTCAAATTAATGATGTTGCATTCCCACAAGGATGTTCTGAATTATTTGCAACTTGTAGTAAAGGTGAAATTAGATTATGGAATAGTCGAAATCGTAAGGAGTTATTACGTATTAGAGTTCCAAATCAAGATTGTTTATCTGTATTTATATCTCCAGATGGTAAATCAATAGTTAGTGGTTGGGATGATGGTAAAATCAGAGCATTTTATCCAGAAAGTGGTAAGTTATTATACGTTATTCATGATGCTCATCAAGAGGGTGTTACTGCATTAGATATGACTCAAGATAGCCAGTTTATATTGAGTGGAGGAACAGATGGACAAGTCAGATTATGGAGGTTATTGCCACAGAAACAAAGAATGGAAGTGTCACTTAAAGAACATAAAGGAGGAGTTAACTTCATAAGAATCAGAAGTGATGGTTTACAAGCAATCTCTGCCTCTAATGATGGTTCTTGTTTGATATGGGATATGAAAAGATTCATTAGATTAGCTGCAGTATATGCAAGCACTATGTTTAAATGTGCTTTATACCATCCAGATCATAGTCAGTTCTTAACTTGTGGAAGTGATAGAAAGATTACATATTGGGATGCTGTTGATGCTAATGCAATAAGAATAGTTACACCTAAAGGATGTGATAGTGAGTTGACTACTTTAGATATTACAGCAGACGGTGCTCATTTTGTAAGTGGAGGAGGTGATAAAGTGATAAGAATATGGGATTATGATGAAGGTTTTGTGGATATGGAAGGACATGGACATTCAGGAAGTATAACTAGAGCTGTCTATACACCTGATCAGAAGAATGTAGTATCTGTTGGAGCTGAAGGTGGTATTTTTATATGGAATCTTTAATTATCTTTAATATTATATTCATCATCTTTATTATTTGCTTTTTTTTTTTAATTAAATATATATTTTGTTTGTTAAATATTCAAAATTATATATAAAGAAACAAATTTTAAATTCAAATTAACTAAATTTACCTCAGCATATTAAGCCATCTTCATTAATACTATATGTACAACTCATATTCATATTTGGCCCTTTTAAAACACTCATTTTAAACAAATTATTATTCAAATTCTCTAACAAATACTCTCTATCACTTACATAACTCCATATAACACCATTACCTACTTTATATTCGATTCTATTATCATTTGTTATATTACTAGTTGCTGCATTTGTTAATATTATTCCTATATTATACCTCGAACTAATCTCATGAATTAATTGATTAAATACAATAATATCTTGTTGAACTAATGAAATAATAATAAATATATAATAATGAAAAAATACTGTTTTTATATTCATTATTTTCATATTGATTTGATAATAACAAAGGGTTTATACTATCAATTACAATTAATCTTAAACTATTATAAAATATATTATTGTTTCTTTCCATATTGTTTATTACTGAAATTAAGAACAATTTTAATTCATTTAATCGAAATACTCGTTTTATTCTTATTGCCTCTAATAATTTCATTTTCATATTAATATTCTAAAAAATTAATTAAAAAGTAATTATACTATATTTGTCCCTATTTGTTTGATTATTTTCAGTATATCAAAATTATTACTAGAATCAATATATATCACATTTCCTTCATTTTTCATTACATTATAACATATCAAATGACAGAGACTGCTTTTACCTGTTCCACTTGATCCACTAAACTCATTTACACAATTACTGTATATTCCATTATCTAATAGCATATCAATACTTTCTATATTCAATGGAAATATCACATTAACACTTTTAGCTTTTTGTAAGTAACTTAATCCACTATTTGCTTTAATACTATACTTTTCTATTACATAACATCTTAAATGGTTTAACAACTACAATAGAAATATATGATAAACAAAAAATATACATCACAAGATAAACCACTATTTTTACTTAAACTATCAATATTTCTTTCTAAAAACCCTTCAACTGTTCGAATTGGAGGATCTACATTCGATAAACTATTAATAATTTTATCATCACATCCTATAGACAAAAGAGAAGGCATTTTTATATTTTTAAGAAATCCCGCCAAAACTCAGATCATGAATGTAATTTACATTCTTTATACTTATTGTTGGTAATTAATTAAATTGAAGTGTATATACCAATTCAGAATACAAAATTGGAAGTTCTGAAATTTAAAAAGTAATTAATAAAATTCTACAACAACCTTAATGCATGAATTAGATTTATTAAGTAATCAATACATAAACATTAACCAAATATTAACAACAACAATAATATAGACTAATTATCTCATTTACTGATTCAACATTCCAACACTTCCATATTCTATTGCCAATAATATATTCTTTTTCATTGTCTCATAATCACTATAAGGAGGTAAATCCACTAAAAAGAAACAAGTATGAGCTGTTGGTAATTGAGATGGATCTCCAGCTTTTCTAATCTTGAATTTAGTTGCCCAATTATAAGTACATGGAATTCTTGTTACTCCCCATACAAAATAAATCCAACTACTCTTTTGCTCTTCAGTCAATTCATTCATCACAATCCAGAAATTGTTTATTACATCATCATCTTCATTATATCCTTCATATTGAGTGTTTCTCTTTAATGCAGATATATCAATTTCTTGACTTCCGCATATGAAATATTCTAATTCTGATACACTTAAGAAATATAAAACATTTTCGTGTATAACACTATACAAACCATCTCTCATTGAATCAATTTGTTTATCAAATTCATTTATTCTGAATTTATATATTTTATCTAACATTTCATCTCGATTTTCTAATGTTAATGAGATGTTTGATCCACCATCAATAAATTCTTCATATTCACCTATGAAATTAGATACAACACATTTCGTATCTTCATCAACTACATATGGGAAATCTTCATCAGAACATTCTTTAATACTGTTTATATAATTCACTATTATTGGATCAATAAATTCTAAATCTTTCATTGTTATATCTTCTGTTTTTCCTAACAATTTCTTCCATACTAAAGGTGGGAATGAGAATGGTAATGATAAATCATATCTTAATGATATTCCCATCAGTATTCCAATGAATTTATACATATTTAATAAACTTGGACATTTCCATTTAGGATATGGCACAAATGTACCTGTTTTTCCACAATTTAACATTAATTTCAAATTTGGATTGAATATACTACTTACAATCTGAGTTATTGAATCTCTAAATAAACCACCAGCATCAATTCCTTCTTCACCTTTATACATAACAGTCATAAAGAATTTATTACATTTAAACAATTCTATAGGTTGATCTTTTAATTGTAAATACGCTTGAATAAACATTGAATGACTATGTAATGGATTATCAAATACTACACTCTCTTCTTGTTTTGCAGCTAATGAATCAAATAATACTGGAACTGGATTAATATCTACTGCATTCTGTTTTAAAATTGTGGATATGAAAGTAAATTTTTGTAAACGAGGTAATAGATAAAGTGATTCTTTCATTTGATTTCCTAAACAATTTGGATATTTTAATGAGAAATCTACTAATAAATAGAATATTTCCCATAATTGTATGAATTCATCAATTAATCTAAGTCTAAAATCTCTCAATAATTGTGGATAACTACATAATAATGGATATTTCTTCTCAAATCCTTCTTCTTGTCGGAAATGAATACCACCTCCTAGTTTATTGGCATTATAATATTTTATAATCTCTAAATCAGCTTCTATTGGCCATTTATGCATTTTTTCATATAAACTTAATATCTCTTCTTTGTTCTGATTTACAACATTAGATAACTTATCTCTCGGGAATCTACAAATTGAATCTACAATTACTGAAATACCATAGTATTCTTTATCTGTTGGAAAAACAGCACCTTCTTCTTTTGTTATTGAGAGACTAAATCCACTACATGTAGCTTTTATTATTGGTTGATATGGAGGTTTCACTATATGTTTTTGTTCTCCAATTTTTATCATTAAATGATATTTGGGTGGTAATCTAAAACGAGGATCAAAGAATATTCTACATTGCTCAGCACCAGGTATTGAATATGTGCAATTAAAACTATCATCTCTAATTGGATGATCAGAATTAAACTCTTTTACTACAAAGTAATTATTAAACCAGAAAGTACAGAAAAAATCTTCTGGAAAGTATTGCTGATTTAATCCTCTAAACCATAATGGTGCAAATAATAAACTAATTTCAACTAAATCTTCTTGTTTTGTTAAATCTTTTAATGGTTCAAATGAGAAGTTTTCTAATGTTGGTTTTTCTGTTCTTATTGATTTTGTTACTTGATTATTGATATTTTTCATATGATATAATATTTCAGCGAAATATTTATATCTGTTTGATAAGGCAGAGTTCTTTTGCATTAATATACTAAATATAGAAAATACATCAGATATTGGTTCTAAATCAATTGTATAATCAGATGGGAAAACGTCAGGAGATGATAGTAACAATAACAACATCTTAATACTTTCAATATTACCATATTCTTTTAATTCATGGATTAATGATGTATATAACTCAATATTAATCTGTTTATGTTTATATATATCTATCATTTTACTATTAAACAATGATTCACATAACCATAAACCCCATTTTCTATCAGGTATACTGTTTATATCATCTTCAGTTGTCCATTTATGAACTGGTAATTCTCTCACCTCAAATCTAAACCCCCATGTTTGTTGATTTCCTTTTAATAAATATTTGAACCACACTGTATCTCCATCTATTACTAATGGAGGAAATACTCCATTATTACCACTATATATGACACTATTATTAAAATTTTCATCTCCTGATAATAACAAATAACTATTTCCATTACTACCAAAATCTGTATTTAAATCGAATATAACTATCAATCTTTTTGCTTCATTTAAATGTACTTTACCTGAATATGATACTGGCATTTGAATGGGATGTAGACTTTCTTTAATTACATAATTATCACTTATTGTTGTATAATCATTATCTTTAATATGATTCAATATTTGATGCATTATTATATCATATAATCTATTCTGAAACTCTTTATCTTTACTCCACAAGAATAAATTATGAAATAGATTTGTTTCATATATTGTACTATCAAGTGTATTATTCATTACATTTCCAATCATTAAACGAGAAAATAAGTCCATTATATAATCAGTAGGAGATTGTTTTATTTTAGCTATTAATCTTTCATAAGATTTATCATTTGTCAATATATTTAATAATATTCCTTGTGAATAATATCTTTCTAATGATGAAATATAAGCGATTATTTGTGATATTGTTGCTTGTTTATTCACTATATTTCCATCTTTCATTGTAGAAACACTCAATCGATCAAATGGGCAATTTTCTTTCCATTTCATTCCTGTTAATGGATTGTAGAATAATACTGTTACATCTTTCTTAGATTCAGTATCTTCAACTACTCTTCCAGTCTTTTCAGCATATATATTATTCTCATTATCTTGACTAGTAAATGAAACTACAGTTCCTTTTTTAATCACTTCATCTTCAGGTAATAATGAATAATGGATGTTATAATGATTATTATAATTTCTTTTACTTTCAAAATCAGTCTTTTTTACACAATAATCAAACCATACATCTTTATCTTTGTATATATGAGTATATTGTATTCTTTCTCTATTTGGTTCAGGAGTATACTGAAGATTCATCACATTCAATGCAAGAAATATACCAGTAAAATTTTCAGGATTGTCATTCATCATTTCAACTAATATATTTTTTACATAAATTGGATAATCAAATTGATTTAATAATTGTTCAGCTACATGAGAAATAATATTTGTTTTATCCTCATTCTTATTACCAACACTGACAAGAATTATATTCAATAAATCACTAACAGCTAATAATTTATCATCATTATTTCTTTTCAAGGCACTAATACATTCATTTAATGAAAATCCTTTCAAACAGGTTTGAAGAGTCATACCCAAGTTAAATTCTTCTTTACTACATCGCATAGAAGGTTCTTCTGGGTTATAAGATGTATGCTCATTTGACAATTCAATAATTTGTTGATGTAATTGATTTATTAACATTTCACGATCATCTTTAGATAAAATTGGAATATATGACAAACCTGTAGTTTGATTTATTAAATAATTGATTATAACATTATTATTTAATAATTGAGAATTCAATTCTGCATTATTGGATTGGTCACCTATGATTTTCATAATTTTATATTTTAAGGAATGAATTATAAATCGATTTTCTCTATTATATGATTGATTTGTATCATCAATACTTAATACAGTTTGTATTAATTCAAATATAGAATGAATATCTAATATATCAGTTAGAGATGGTGGATTGATTGTATTACATACAACTACATCATTCTTATTATAATGAAAAACTTCATCAGCATAATTCTCACTAAATAACAATCCAATATCATTAATATAAGGATCATATGATATGATTGTACCAATTTCATTAGTTGGCTTATAAATAGCTTTACCACCTTCTCTATATACTTCAGTAAAACCTCCTAATACAGATAATACACCAAAAATACAACTCAATTCATCGCCAACTTTACTTGTCTCTAAATAATGCTTTACTGTATTTTTAACATCACCTAATAAGGATTGGAAGAATGATTTACTTGCTTCTTTCCATGATTTCTCATTAAGTAAATGTCTAATCAACGTAACTGTATCACAAGCCAATATTTGGTGTGTATATCCTTCACCAGGTAATATTAATTCATTATTCTTCTCTGACTCATATAATTCACCATTTACTGAATATAAATGACCAATCAACATTAAGAATGGTTTAATTAGCTTCTTGAAATAATCAGAACTTGGACATTTCATCTTTAACAATGTTATTTGTAAATACTTCATTATATCATGTTTCAATGGAGGTAATCCATGCATTATTCCTAAAATGAATAATTCTAAATATTCTTTAATCATTCCACTATGAAAATCACCACTTTGGTTTAAGGATATTAATTTCACTAAATCAGACATTCTGTTTTCTATTTCAACACGCTCTAATATTTTATTGGCTATATTACTTTCATCTGTATAATAACCATGTAACAATGTAAACTCTTTCTTAATAAAATCTTTTATATATTTATTCCAACCAAATAAATCAACTGGACAGGATAAATCATATCTATCTTTATTCGTTATTAAATCTGGTCTTCTTTCATTCAAATCATGCTTGATTGAGAATGTGTTTAACATCAAAAAGTTATGTAAATTATTACAATAATCACTAATCGTTCTGAATATAAATGATTTTAATATATTATTATTAAATCCATTATTCTTATGCTCTTCTAATACTTCACATTTTTCCAACTCTTTTGTTATGATTTTAATAGATTGTGAATATGTTAAAACACAATTTTCTTTTATACCAAATTCTTTACCTAAACCATCAAGAAAATCATTTAAACAGACTTGATTTCTTAATAATCCTTTTATCTCTCTTATAGAAATCTTACCATTAGATAATAACTCCAATAGTTTTGAAGCCGTTGGTAAATTTCTAATATTCCAATTAGACATGAATAAATCAGGAGTATAACATATTTCTTTATTCTTATTCTCAATTATAATTTGTTCGATAAGTGAAGATATTTCTGAGAATTTCTTCAATGTTTGCGGGAATTGATATTTCAATATATTAGAGAAGTCTTTATCTTGATAATCTAATGTTAAACACCATAATATTGTATAAAACAAAGTTCCATTATATTTACGATTCTCAATCATATTATGTATCATTTTAATCATTTTATCAAACACTTTCCAGAATGTATTACCAACCAATTTACGATATGCTGCTGGTACTCCATATAGATTAGTTAAATAATGATGTTTAGATGTAATTGCATTGATTATATTGAATTTATCTTCACTGATTGGACCTCTAAATGCTGGTCTTATATACTTTAATACTTCATATTTACCAATATCAGATTTCAAACTATCTAATAAATATGATAAACTTTCCAATCCTTTATATCTTATTAATGCTCTTTCTTTTCTAATTGCAATAAAGTGATTTAATAGCAGTAAATCTGGAGAATTATCATTAGTTAGAATATTAACACTTTCATCAATAATCTGTTGCATTTCATCAGATACTGGATTAATTTGATAGCTATCATCAACTTTCAATGTTTTACTTAAATCAATTACTTGTTCAAATTGATTAAGATATCTTTGGTTTTGTTGAGCTGATGATGAAATTGAAGGATTTGAATATAAAGATCTTTTCAAGAGTGAATGACTTAACATGCTTTTATTTAGATTTGATCTTCTACTCATAAAAATACTATTCTTTATATTGTTTTCTTCTTTTAAACTTGATAAACAGGTATTTTCTTCATCTCTACAAGATGTAAATGTTAATAAAAATCTCAATTTGTCGGTATTATTATTGACTAATAAATTAGCTTGAGTTTCCCAATTATCAGGATCATCTTGTTTATAATCATTATATTTACCATCTATATATCTTCTTAAGGTTATTACTGCTTTCCATATTTCCTGACAATTCTTTTTAATACATTCTAGATTCGTTTTAGCCACAGTGAATGAAGATATTAGCAAATGTATATCATCTATTATATCACACTGTTTTACTAGAAAACCAAGGAATAATCTTTCTATTATTATATTTGGCTTACTTCTTAAAATTATATTCTGTTTGAATGTTTTATCAAACCATTCATATATCTTTGTTCCAGTTTCATCTTTCAAATCAATAATATTTGTAACTATTTTCTGTAATTCATCATCAACTGTCAATTCAGGAAATTGAATATCTTTTGTAACTAAATCAGTAATTTCAGGTCCAGATTGTAATATATATGAATTATCCCAAGGAATTACTTTCTCTTCCTCTTCATCTATTGGTAAACTAGCAATACTTGTATTACATAATAAACCACATATACTAGTCAATATTCTTTCACATTCATAATAGAATGGGATTTTATTATCATGAATTATATCAGTAAAATAGATTTCTATATCAATATTACCTTTTAAGAAGAATAACAATGATATTGGACCATTTATATCTATTCTACATAATGGATTCATATCACTATTTCCATAGATATAACCATAATTTGTATTTTCAAAACTAACCATCATATTACCATTAGATGTATTGATTCTTACATGAATTATTGAACCTAATTCTAAGTCCATTGCTTGACATATTCTCTTTTCATTATTCTTTAATAAATAACCATTTGTTGATATTAAATATCCATAAGTTTCTTCATTTTCTTTATTGGATAATTGATTAGTAAAACCAAATAACAGTTCAGAATTGGGTTGATTTGATTTGATTTGTATAATGTAATCAATTATGATGTTATTATTCATTGTTGTAAATATATATCTATTATCACTACAACTAATCTGTTGAACATTTGGACCAATAGAATCATTTACTTCATCTTCAGTTAGATTTTGAAAATGTAAAGGTGGTAATAATGGTGGAACAAATTCAGATTTCTTTAATACATAGAATGTGGCAGTTCCATAGGATATTAATACTTTGTTCTGTTGTATTTGTAAATCTCTTTCTTGTTTATCTTCCTTCAATTTTTCATTCTTTTCTTCCACTATTTCAACAAGATTAGATCTATAGTTCAATATCTTTGAATAATTTGGATTATTAAACCATACATCTCCACATTGCATACATTCACCACAACTTATCTGATACTTTACTCCTTTATTCAAATACAATGGAAATGGTAAATTCTCATAAGCATAACCTAAAGTATCAATATTACTGTATTGATCTACAGTAACTATACCAATCACTTCATTATTCAATAACAATTTCAATACATGTGGTCTATGTAAGATTCTTTGACCATCTACTAAACTAACAGCTCTACCAAGTGAATATATAATTAGATCTTCTTTAGGAATGAATGAATACCCATATTCAGCAGTTAATACATCACAATTTCCATTTTGTATTGATAAGTTGATATTATATGGTGTAGATCTAAAATCTTTAGTTTCCCAACACAATTCATTCTGTGATATTGTTATTTGATCATTTTTATTAAAGTTTTCATCAATTTTATGAAATACTTCATCCCATTGTTTTGTTATATTAATAAATGATTCTAGAATACCATTTATCATTTTTACATTATTTGAATGAGTATAAACAAATATCATAAAATCATTCATCATTTTACCACATGGTGAAATAACTATGTTATATTCAATAAGTGAATAATCGCCAGCTTCTTTTGATTTATTTATTAAATTACTCACATTTTTTAATATTAATCTAGAATAATTAATGATACTACTCTCATCTTCATCAATATTCAATTCAGACAAATAATGTGATTGGAATATCACTAAGAAATCAGTTATTGCTTTTAATTGATCTTGTAATTCACTAATACTTTCACCACTTAATAATAAATCAATTATCATTATAAACTTCTCTTCTGCTAATTGTAATAATGTCTTAAATAATTCCAATATATATTTCATATTCTTATCTAAATCTAAAAAGAATGAACTAACAATTAATGGAGATTTTGACAATTTCATTAATAGAAATGGTAATACAATATTATAACTATGTTGTAGAATAAAATTGACTCTGGATTTTGTTGTTGGGAATAACAATGTATATCCTTCTACTATTGTATTAATCATTAATTCAAGACTATCTTGTGGTAATACTGTGGCACTTTTTGTTAATTCTATCAAAAATTCCTTCATATTATCTGTTAGCTGGATAGAATCATTCTTCTTTATCCATAAACCACATTCAATTGGATCAAGTCTTTGCGAAATGAATTGTCTGAAATTAGATTGAATTAATTTCAATAATTCTTGATAAATTTTAATGTATTGTTTATCTGATGTGTTAAAAAATTTCATCAACTTGTTGAAAGATATAATAACATCATCTGATAGACTATACCATAATGGTAGATTAGGTGTTAAATAGATAGAAGATCTTGGTATATAAATAGAAGTATCGTTGATTAATGAAAATTCACTTTTTACAAATGATAATATATCTTTTATATCATCAGGAATATTACTTGAATCAATAAGTTTGGCTTGATCAAGATTCATAAAATAAGTATCATATACACCAAATATGAATTTATTATCATCATCTTGTGATGCAATCTTAATTTTAATTGACTTCACACCGTTTAATGAAATTTCAAAAAAAACACTCTCATCTTTTTCAACTTTACATGTAAATAATTCATTCTCTTTATCATCAATAATTGCAACATCACATGAACCACTCTCAAATGACATATCTTCTCCACTACAATTAATTCCAAAATTACCTCGTAATAAGGACATATCATTTGTTTCAATAGTTATTATATATTCATCACTTTCATTATCTTCATCTTCATTATCCTCTTCATTTTCATTATCATATCCAACTTTTATAGTAATGGAATTCTTCTGTAAAATATTATCTAATACCAATCGCCTAATTGAATAACAATTCTTTGGTTCATATGAAATACCTGACATTGATGATATCTTTTGCGGAATTAATGGATTATCATAACAATAGAATGATAATAAAGACACTTGGCATATACCTAATAATAAAACACATGGATAGTATATCACACTATCATTTAGCTGATATAAACTAAATGATTCACCTCCATTTATACAGAATAATAAACAATGAGATTGTAAATTCATTGTTATTGTTATTATATCACTTTCACTCATTTTAGGAAGTGATGTTTTTAATATTCTTTCACCATGATATAAATTACCATCATATGATAGTAAAAGCCAATAATCATCTGAATTATGAGATGTTGAAGATGGATATAAAGTTGTAGATATACCAAAACAAGATGATGAGCATTCTTTATCTCTATCATAATCTAATCGAAATGACCAACTATACACTGAATTCCTACTCATTGGTATATTTAATAATGCATATGCATTCTTTTGTGTTGCTGTCATTGTCACTGTATAAGGTGATACAAACTCTATTCCTGAGCTCGAATGCTTTGGATCAAACGATACATCAATACTTCTTCTAAATAACATATCATTGTCAAATCCTTCTAAAAATATATTTTTCTTTTCATTTTTTAACCATTTCATATGTTCAATACATTTAGATTTTACATTATTCCATAAGGTTTTATCACTGCTTGATAATATATTATAAAATAACATTAAAAATGAATTTAAACAACCACTTGCTTGCGAATACAGTAATAACGATTCAAATGATAATAATGGTTCAATATATCTTACATTATTCATTAAACTCATATGTTTCTTCAACAATACATCATTTGATGGTTGATTAGAATTACTGTATAATTCAATTCTTTTTACATTCACAGAGAATGGTTTAGTACAATCTAAACAGGAGAATATAAACTTCAAATGTAACAATTTATCTTCTTTATCAAGTGTAATTATTGTACAGTTATTATCAATCACCTGATTAATTGTATTTGTACCATTATTTGTTGTTACAACAATACGCATATGTAAAGGTTGAGTATAAATCATAAATATAATCTATAGGATGTTAATGAAATGATTGTTGTTATTATACCTTTATATATTTAACAGCTACACTTCCAACATTTACATCTCCTTCCCAATAAACTGTTTTTGAAGCTTCAATAAGACCAGTAAACCAAACATTATCATCATCTACTAATACAGATGTAGATTTTGTAATTCCATTTGATTTGATTGATTCTGAATTGAATGTAACTTCTTCACCACTTTTGATTGATCTTGGGGATAACTCATCATATAATGATAATGGAACTAGTGCTTCTAATTCTGATATTACTCCTTCAAGAATTGGTTTTATCTTATTCTTGTCTTGTTTTTCTAATGCACTGAAATCAAATAAGCTAAACAAATAATCATCATTTCTTATTTGAAATGATTCAGATAAGTAAGGCTTCTCTAATTCATGGTGTAACTGAGTGATTACTTCAATAATCTCATCTTTTCTCTATAACATTATATTATATATTATATACCACCTTCATTTGTTCTAATTTTTGAGTTAATTCTGATGGTGGTGGAGATTGGAGTGTCATCTTACATAATAGTAAGATTTCTTCAATACAACGATAAAAATCATTATTTACACCATTTCTAATATAAATAAACATAATAATTTATACATCATTCTTTCTAAAGCTCTATTTTTCAGGTTTTCATAGAAATGCTCATTTAAAAACCCAAAATTATATTCCATCTTTGGGTTGTTCTGTAGCTTACCAGGATTATACTGGTTTTGTATGATTTGCTCATTCATGAGATTTTCATACTTTTCATAAATGTGAAGTAGATTTGACTCGTTTGTTAAGTTAGCTTGCTTAATAGGGTCACTCATGGCATTATTCACCATGGATAAAACATCTCCCATTTTTTATGTGTTTTATTCCTCTTTAAATCAAAAAAGATGTAAAATTTCTAAATATTTTTAATCCCTCAACTTCTTAAAATCAATATGAAACATCTTTAGAATGACTTGTAGCTTACTTAAATAGAATAAAATGTGGTGTACGCAACTGACTACACAGTCATTTATAACAATCTATAAATTATGAATTATTTCAACTTTTTATTCATTATGATAAGATTTTAATAATCAAACAAAAGCTAAAAAGTATTAATAACGAAAAATATTAGAATCACAAGCCAATTCGTTTAGGTGTATATCTTCGATTACTATTTACTTTACCAGGTGTAGCTATTTGAGAACGTTTAGATTTGGGAGGAGGCATTATACTCTTCTCATTATCTTTCTTTCTTAATTCAGATAATCTTTCTTCTTCTTCCATTTCTTTCAACTTCTCTTTTTCCATCTTTTTCTTCTCCAATCTTGTCTTTGGATCATTTATACTGAAGAATTTATCACCTTGATTAGCTAACCATTCTCCATCTACAGCTGTGACACAATGCATATATTCTTTACTAGTCATTACCAATTCATGATATACTACATAATCAGGAGTATATCCTAATCCATACAAAGCAGAACCAGGATGTAAATTACATGGTATATTACTCAATAAATTCACATATTCACCTATTCCTTTCAATTTAGCAGCATTATGGAAATACGATCCACAGATTGTTTCTCTTACTACATCCCATTCAGTACCACAAGTTTCTACTGGCAATTTCAATTGTTTCATTATATCCATTATTTGTTCTCGAATTTCTGCAGCTTTTTTCATTGATTTAGGATTTATGAAATTTTGTTCACACCAGTTTGAACTATAATTATTATTACACCATTGCTTATATGTATTTAATAAAGTCAAATGATCACTTTCTGGTACAAAAAATTTCTCTCTTTTGCTATCAGCATCAGCTTCATTATCTTTCGGTCTATAAAAAACAGGAGGAACAGATAACATTGAAACTATTGTAATGATTTCAGACGAACATTTATAATCTACAGAATTAACTACCATCTTTGATAATGGAGGATCTAATGGTAACTCTACCATATTCTTACCTAATTTCGTTAATTCACCTGTATTATCTAAAGCACCTAATACCCATAGTTGATACATTGATTGTAATATATTCGCTTGAGGAGGAGAATCCATAAATGGAAATTTCAATAAATCACTTACACCTAATGACTTTAATAATAATACAATATTTCCTAAATTCGTTCTTTGAATCTCTGGAATCTGATTGGCTAACATCTCATTAGCAAACATTAATTCAGTATATAATCTATAACAATAACCAACACCTGTTCTACCTGCTCTTCCTTTTCTTTGGTTTGCTGAAGCTTGAGATATGGGTGTAATTTGTAAAGCATCCATACCTATACTTGGATTATATACTTTCACTTTACAATATCCACTATCTACTACATATCGAATACCATCTACAGTTAACGATGTTTCAGCTACATTTGTTGATACTATACATTTCCTTGCACCATTTGGAGCTTTCTGAAATATTCTTGCTTGTAAATCAGCTGGTAATTGAGAATACATTGGTAATATTAATAATGGATTTAAATTCTCTAATTTTGACATCTTTTCAGCTAATAATTCGCATGTACATTCTATATCAGCTTGACCTGTCATAAACACCAATATATCTCCAGGAGAAGGATTACAATGGATAGTAAGTACTTGTTTCACTGCAGCATCTACATAATCTTCACAAGGACTTTTAGTATGATAAACCTCAACAGGAAATGTTCTACCAGGTATGTGATAGACAGGAACACCTCCAAAGAAATTACTAAATTTATCACTATCCATTGTTGCACTAGTAACTATTAATTTTAAATCTTTTCGTTTTTGGATTATTGTTCTTAATATACCAAATAATACATCAGTATTGAGTGATCTTTCATGAGCTTCATCCATTATTATTACACTGTAATCTTCTAGTAATGGATCTTTTAAACTTTCTCTTAATAATACACCATCTGTCATGTATTTAATCTTCGTATTTCTACTCGTTCTATCTTCAAATCTGATTGCATAACCAACTATACCTCCTACATCACATCCTACTTCATTAGCGACTCGCTCTGCGACAGACATTGCTGCTACACGTCTTGGTTGAGTACAACCGATTTTACCATTATTACTAAAACCACTTTCATATACAAATTGAGTCAATTGTGTGGTTTTACCTGAACCAGTTTCACCAACTACTACCACTATCTGATTCTCACGTATTATATTGACAATTTCTTCTTTAACTGAATAGACAGGCAAAGATTCTCGTTGTTCTTTAATTGTATGTGTCTTTGCAAATTCACTCACTGCTTCATTGTTTGTCATATGATCTGCATACTTTGCACCATCTCTGAATTTGCCTTCTATTAGTTGTTCTTCTTGTATATCATCTTGTTCTTTGATTTCTTTAAGTCCTAAGAGATTGCCCATCTTTGAACCGTTTAACTCCCAGAATCTTTGTCTTCCTTTACTATTCTCTTTCTAATACAATAAATAAATAAATATATATATATATATATATAAATACTTTTATCATCATTTCTCTCACTAACGGAGATCCATTCTTCGCCAATTTTGCAAAATCAGAACTTTCATCTTTCACAGTACTTACCATCTTCTTCTGTGTAGTAAAAGTCACTCTTCCATCTAAGAATGGTGGTTTAATTGCATGAACTATAATTGATACTCTTTCTGTTCCATCATCTTCATCATTATCAAGGCCAGTATCCTCAACTATACCACTACTTGTTAATCGATTTCTTTCCCATCTTTCTTGATCTTTTAATACCATACTTTTTAAAGCAGATAATCCTCTTGGCTTCTTTTCACCTAATGCTCTTTGTTTTTCCATTAGTTTTTCTTTTTCTTTTAATTTATTTTCATCACCAATGAAAGGGTTGTATGAGTCAATATCTACTGCATCTTCATTCTATTTATATTATAATATTAAATAATAATAATAATTTATACAAGATAAAAACTTCTATCAAAATCTTCATTTTTCATATTATACGATTTATTCATTTGTTCCCATGTATTATCATTATTTCCATCTCTTCGTGGAGTTCTTTCCCATTCATTTCCACTAGTTTCTTTAATTGAACTACTCATTATCCACTTACCATTAGAAGATGATGATGTTATTGGAGTAGAATTTCTTATTGATATTGATGATGATGATGGAGTTTTGTTATTATTGATACTTCTACTACTATTTGATGTTCTTATTGTTGATAATCTTTCAGGTCTTTCCCATTCATTCGTATCTATTCCAATACCACTTCTTTGTATTTCTTCACTATCACTGTTATTCCTACTGCTGCTATTGCTATGATGATGACTAGAATGATGGTGGTGATGGTGATGGTGATGATGGTTATGGTTATTATCATTAATAGCCATTCCATGATGTTGTTGTTCTCTACGTTTCTTGATTATTCGTTCTTCTGCATCTTTATCTAAACCTGGTGTATGTGAAGGAGTTTCTAATACCCTTTCACGATATGATCTCTTCATTTTGTGAGAATCAATTCTGTTATGGTTGTTATTATTATTTTCATTGATTTCTTTTTCTTTTTCTTTATTTTCTAATTTTATTTGGTTTGAGAGATTGTCTAAACCTAGTGAAGATGTTAATGACTGTTTTTTCTTTGATTTGTTCGGATTTTTTATTATCAGTCCACCTTCTTCATCTTCATAAACTGTTCCTTTATGATGTTCAACATCTCCAAATATGTTTAAATCAGCATTCTTGTTATTTGGATTATTTTGTTCTTCAATGGATTGAATCTATAACTATATAAAAATGTAGAAAAATATACACGTTCGATTAAGGAGGATTTTGTGTCATTCACTTTCTTGTATATTGAAAAAAGAGTGGTGTTGTTTTTAAGACCATAATCACCACATGCTTCTTTAAATACATTAAAATCATTATTTCGCAAAGCAAAACGAATTACATCTTTACCAAGTGTTGTATTTACGTCTTTTAACTCCAATTCTTTTGATACATCTACTGCCACATCATTGATTAGTTCTGATTGTTGCAAAATAGCTTCTTCTGCTTTAAATAAGGTTGATCCATAATTCATTTCAATCAAAAAAAAAGATGGTCAAAAAGTCACTTTTGATTTGGCTTGAGCCACAAAAAATTCTTTATTTTTGTTTTTTGATTTTAAGATGAAGTTATTAGCTCTTTGTATGTTGAGATGGAATGATGAAGTAAACACCGAACCAATATTTTTGTGTAGCGATTTTGAATTATCGAGTTTTACTTTTTTTCAAAGATCAACGTATATACCAGTATTTTATACATTTAAAGTGTTCAACAAACTTTGACATTCGCAGCTAGATTAGTAGCAAAACGAACTCCAGCTGGGACAAGAATGCCAGTAGAACATCAAGGTTATATGTGTTACAGTTATCGTCATAGTGATGGTTTAACTTGTATAGCGATATGTGACAAAGAATATCCTGAGAGAGTTGCTTTTTCAATTGGTTGGCAATTAATCCAAGACTTTGAAAGTCAATACACGAAAGATCGTTGGATAGGAGTAATGACTGATAATACATTACCACTAAAGAACCTACATGATACATTAATCAAAGCTCAAAACCCAGCTGATATTGATCAATTAACCAAAGTACAAGATCAACTAGATGAAACAAAGAAAGTGGCAATTAAATCATTAGATGCATTATTAGAAAGAGGAGAATCATTAGAACAGTTGGCAGATAAGAGTAATGATCTAAATATGCGTATATTGTTATATATTTATTATAATCATTTAGAAGCGAAAGTATTTGTAAAATCAACTCCTAGTGGATGTTGTGTAATCTTCTAAAATAGTTATTTGTATACATTGATAATCTTATAATTATTTTATTGTTTTATTTGTATAGTTTTTGTATTTTGTAATTCAAATAATTTAAGCTTAAGTGTAAAATGAATTTATGAATTAATTTGATGAAAAATTCATCCAATAAAAAACAATCAAACTGGTGTAAAAAAGCTTGAAATTTTGAATTACTTGATCATCTTCATAATATAGTGAGTATAGTTGTATTCAGAGGTTTAAATCAATGAGTGAATTTTCAGAATGGTTGAATAAAAACAACTATGAAGTATAAATCCTTATTATTTATGTTTTAGATAACGAATCACAAGAGTGGATGTGATATTTGTGAAATAAAGGGTGTAAATGGAGGTGCCAGGAAATTATTGAAGGTGATGAGTGTAAATAATCTAGATAAGGAAGCAGTGAAAGAAGTGGTAGATACAATGAATAGAATAAACAATTTAAACATGAATGGTTTAATGAAATACAGAATAATAGAAAGTGATGGTAATGTGTTATATCGTGTTATGAGAAGATACAAGGTTCATTTAGATGAAATAGATCCAGTTAAGTATTTTGAAGAGGATGGTCCATTTAATATATTAAATGGAATATTAGATATATTAAAGAGTTTAGATGAGAATGGAACTTTTCATAGTGATTTAAAACCATCAAATATATTCTTAAATGATGAAAATGAAGTAGTTATTACTGATTATTGCCAAAATATATTATATAAAGGAAGGGAAGGAAGGAAAATCGATGGTAAAAGAGATAACTTATGTTTTGTTAGTGTAGATGAATTAACAGGGAAAGAGATAGATAAATCAAGTGATATTTGGAATTTTGGGTTGATATATTATTATATAAAAAGTGGTAAATATCCTTTTGTTGGATCAAATATGTTAGAGACAATAGAAAATATACGAGATGTAAAATACATACCATTGGAAGGAGAATTTAATTTGCAGTTGAATATATTCTTTAATAGGACAATATGCAAAGACAAGTCAAGACGTTATGAATTAAATAAAGTAATAGAAGAGTTGAAAAGTATAAAACATTATAAATATATCTATATAGAATTAAACGAAGATAAACTTCCAGTAGCACCATTAGAAGATGAAGTGCTGAACGTTATAGAATGGATGGGTATAAATATATATTAATATAACGGTTGTATAGAGTACAGAGATGATTTGATAGAAATATACAATAATAAACCTAATGAAGAAATAATATCTATATTATTAACAATGAAATTATTCAAAGAAGACACATCAATTTATAATAAACTAAATGAAGGAAATAGTTTAGATATGAAGATATTTAATATTAATACACCCTACAATGACAAAGAGATTGTTACAATATACTCAAGTTCCATTTATTTCAGTGAAGAAGGAATTGAATATTTTTTTAGAATGATGAAAAGAATCAATCCATCAAAACTCAAATTTTGTATAATTCAGAAATATTTAGTTATATAGATGATGGGTTTTCAATTCCTGAGAAATATCAATCAATATTTATTTCCAAAATAACTGAATTTCCAAATCTTCAAGAATTAGATTTATCATCATGTTATCTTGCTTTCAAATTTGTAGAATTATTTGTCAAATCAATTCCTCATATGTTGAAATTAAAATATGTAAACATTTCAAGTATATATTATTCTATATTCACTTTTATATTTGATATAGATAACCTAGTTGGTCCAGAAGGATTCAAATTATTGCTTCCACATCTAAATTTATTAATTAGTGAAGAAAATGTATTGAATATTATGGGAATGAATTTAAATGATGAATCAATGATGTTATTATCAGAAGCATTACATAAATATCCAAATCTTGAGAAGTTATACATTAACAATAACAAGAATATTCATTCTGTTGGATTAAAAGAATTATTCTCCAAATTTCCTATTTCAAAAGTCGAATTTGATTTTAATGGAAGTAAAGAATTATTGATTGACAAAGTCATTCAAGAATTGCTCAAATACATTAAATCCAACAATGGACTATATTTCTCCAATTTAGAAATTGATGATGATTTTTTCAAATTATTTATTTCTTTAAGATCAAATGAAATGAAAGAAATAAAAAGATTGGATTTGAGTAGTATACTTTGTAATTTTTCTATTTTTTAGATAATAAACTAACATATAAAAGTGTTGAAATTCTAATAAGCAACTTATCTTCCATTTTCAAGTCTGAAAGAGCTTCTATTATATGAAAATGAAATAGGAGATAAAGGAATGAAATTATTGTCTCCTCATATTGATTTGTTAATAGATGATGATAAATGCATTAATTGTTCAAGTATTGTTATTATTTTATCTTTGATAGAAATGAGATTAACGTCAAACGGATTAAAATATGCATTAGATGGTTTAAAGAATGTCAAATATAATTTCAAACTAGATTTACATGACAATAATATAAATTCACATGGAATAAATGATTTGATGAATTACATACAAGAAAATAATAACATTAAAAAGTTACTTATCCATGGTATATTTATTTAATGATTAATTATTTGTTTAATAGATAATCCAATTGGTAATGTTGGTTTTGAATTGTTATTAAGCAAGTTGGTTATGATAATGTTGGAAAATATTGAGAATATGAGTAATATATCAATAGATGATGAAAGTGTAATATTATTGTCAAAAAAGATGTATTTAGTTGATTATTTTTGTAAGACAATAAATCTAAATGGAAATAATATAAGTGGTAAAGGATTAAAAGCGATTTGTTCAAAATCGTTAGAAAAAGAATACTACCCTTTTATTCAAATGAATTGTTCATCTTGGTCAGATGAAGAATCGAATTATTATTTTGATTATTGTGGGGAAAAAAATGGAAATAAATCAGTAGATTATGATTTTTCTAGTATGAAATTTATATTTATAATAGAATAGATATGAATTTGAATGATTCTCACATTTCATTAATTAAACATATAAAATATGAAAATCTTGATTTATCCAACAATAGAATTACTGCAAAAGGATTAAAAGAATTAATTGAATCATTGCCATATTATTCCAAGCATATAGCAATATTCAACAATGAAATTGGGGATGAAGGAGTTGAGATAATATGTAAACATTTAGATAAATTTGATGAAACATCATCATTAAATCTTTCAAGTATTTTATGAATATTATATTGTTTTTCAATTTGAATAGATATTGGAATGAATGAAAAAGGATTAAAAACATTGATAGAAAGATTAAAAGATTATAAACCATTAAAAGAGATAAACATATCAGGAAATGTGATAAATGAAGAAGAATTAATGCTAATGAAAGTGAATAAAGTTGTGTTTGAGTGTTTAGAAGAATTATCAATAACAGTAAATGAAAATATAGATAAATTATCATTTTTAAAAACATTTTCATCAATTTCAAGAATAAACTTAGATGTAATATCAGAAGAAGAAAATATACAATTATCAGAAGAAGAAAATATACAATTATCAGAAGAAGACGATAGAAGAAGAGGAAACATTTTCATCTATTTCAGATTTTGACCTATAAACTAAAATAAATAAATATTCGATATAAAGTATATAACAAGTGTTTTTAGAAGTAAAAACATGTCTCATAACTAAACATCATGTATATAGACTGTTTTTGTGAGATATTTATCACTACAGAATATAAATATCTTAAAGCTCAGTCAAATAAAAAGAGATTTATATATATTCATACATTTATTTAACATATTCACAACCCATTTCTCATTTACAGTTGTAGAACAGACAAAAAAATCATTTTCATTTTCAAAATGATAAATGCTTGACTCGATTTGGCTTGAATATTTGATTTTTTAATTTTGATTTTAAGATAATGTAATGGATTAAACTACTCAATTATATTAGAATGCAAGAAAACAATGAAAATAAAACCAAAAGTAAAATAAAAAATGTGTTAAATTAAGAGTATTATTACTTAATCTTCTAAATATACTGTATCTAGATAAGACCACAAACTAAACAAATCTTCAGCACCTAATTTATGAATTCCACTTATTCTATTGATTTGTTTAATGTCAACAGAGATTGGAGCAGTTAAAATACCTCCTTCTATCTGTTTCAGAGTAATATTGTATCTCTCAGCAATTTGACCAAAGTATGCATCATCAATATAATGTATTGGTTTTACTACTAAACCACCTTCATATACCTATAATAACAAAATGAGAATAGAATTATCAAAAAGAAATTAGTACTTTTTTAACAACATCAATTGGATAAATAAATAAACATCCTGATAAATAATTGGGCCATTCATCTTTTGGATAGAATTCTTCAAATATTGAATTTTTATGTTTCATATCTCTTATTACACTTCCATGACGAATTATATATCCAATCGCTGTATTTTCTATTACATCTTCATCAGATTTTACTAAATTCTTATCAACAATTTGTTTGAGATTTACATACATATCCATATCAGATTTTATCATGTATTTTATATTTTCACAATTATTTAATATCCATTTATAACACAACATTGCTGTTATTGTATTATTCAAGTATGTATTTTTATGAGAAAATTGAATTATATCATTATATTTATATAATTCATTCAGTAATAATTCATTCTCTGTATTATTATTTTCATTTGTTCCCATAAAGAATGCTAATTTGAATGTATAACCATTATATTTATCAATTTTACCCCAAGTATTTCTCACTGAATATCTTTCTTTGAATTGATTTGGACCACAATGAATTACTAATAATATTGATGGATTTTTATTACATAAATTATTTGGTTCGAGTACTGTATTGTATTTGGCAGGATAATGAATGGTTTGTTGTTCTTTTGTGTATGGTTCTTTCATATAATATTCAGAATATAAATCATTATGGTTTTTATTCTTTCCAACAAAACATGATTTTGAATTGGTTCTATTTGCTTGTACACATAGGAAAAAATCTTTACTAGTAGCTGATAAAGAATCATCATAGGCTGATTCTAAATTTGTAAAATCTGTTCTTAACATATTTCGTTTTTCTAAAGGAGGATCTGTAACAATCACATTATTCCATTCAAAGATAAAGATAATAATTGTGAAAATTGCTGCTATACACACTATAAAAATGCTATTCATTAAATAGGTTTGACGAAGTAGATCAAGCTTTTTCTTCTAAAAATGGATCCATCACCGTATCTTCATCGTCTTTGAATTTTCTCAATAGATTTAATGAGATAAAGGATATTCGTGTTTATGAAAAGGGAAAACAATATTATCTTGAAGAACATAATGGTAAAGATCAAAGCTGGTTCAATTTTCTTTGGGCTGTGTTTACTCTTGGAATATTTTGTGGATGGTACCATATATTAGCAGTGTTGATAATTGGTTCTTTTTTCTCAACCACTTGTTTAGGTATATATGCTATTTGTGTATTATAACAGTGATATTAATCTTAATATTTGGTTCCTTATTCTTACCAGCTAAATTATATTGGGAAAGAGCAGCTCGTTCTTTTACATTCAAAACATGGCGTGAGTTCTTTTCATTTTCTGTTATTTCTGATGGTGATTTTGATCCAGATGCAAAATATTTATACGCAGAATATCCACATGGATCTGTACCTCTTGGACCAGTGTTAGGTGGAGCTTCATTGCCAATATTTGCACATAGGATATGCATAATATCATTTTTATAGAATAAAACTATCATCTTATAATATTCTTTAATGTTTATTTAAGCAACAACCACTCAAAGCGCATTATGTGTTCCATTATGGAGACATATCTATAAATGGTTAGGATGTGTAGTAGCATCACGTAAGAATGTGATGAAATATATTCAAAACTATTCAATTGGTATAGTATGTGGAGGGATAGCAGAAATGTTCGAGAATGAGATGGATAGTGATAACATCATTGGATATCGTAAAGGATATATCCGTTGTGCTGTAGAAAGTGGAACTCCTATTGTCCCAATCTATTATTTCGGAAATGCACAATTGTTCCACTTTGGACCTAAATTCATGCAGACATTGTCTAGAAAATTGGGAGCTTCTCTTGGAATACCTTATAATGACTATTTTCTACCATTCCCAAGAAGAATTCCAATAATGTATGTAAATGGTCAACCAGTATACACTAAGAAGGTATTTATGTTATAGTTTATTAATTTTTATTGTATTTAGACAAGTCCGAGTGATGAGAATTATGAAGCTTATGTTGAAGAAATTCATCAAAAAGTTAACGATGAAATTATTGAATTGTACTATAAATATAAGGATGTGTATTATCATGGTGAAGATCATCCTTTATATATGTACAAATCAGAGAAAGAGTTGAGTGGAGTAAATAGTAAAAAGACAAAGTAATATTAATTAACAAATATAATTATTTGTCATATATTGCATTGTATTTCTTGTTTAAAAGATAATGAAGAAAATAAAAATGTGACATTTTGACATGTAATATTCTGTTTGATTTACATTTGAAATTTTGAAGCATATGAGTATTTTCAATCGTATTTAATAATTATAGGTGGATATAGAACAGAATTAAAAGTAGATGAAAGAGAATTCAAATCTGATTATGCTTTACCTACAGAATTAGTGGATGAAGTATATAAATCAGTTAATCTTTAGTCAAATAGAATAGAAAGAATAGAATATTCAATTAACCAGAAATTACAGAATGATGCTAAATCAAATAAGGATTATTTAGATACATATGTAGTGCCAACCCTATTGCTTGGTTTTACTGCACTTTCAAAAGAAAAGTATAACAAAATTGTGATTTACAAGTATAGACCATCAAATCCACTTGAATTTTTAGGTAATTTTCTGCTAGAACACAGTGACGATGTATAATTTAATTGTTATTAATTTACATTAGTATTTATTATAGAATTTTGTTTTTATTTTTCAAACCCAAACACTACATTTTTATTTAAAACAATTAATTAATAATAAAAGAAACAAACAATTTATATTCCTTATTCAGGTTGTGGATCAATAATCACATTCAATTTGGGTTCTTCTGTAGTAGATTCATTAACTGTTGGTAATTCTTGTTGTTGTGGTGGTTGTTGCTGTTGTGGAAGTTGTTGTTGTTGGTCTTCAACTCCTAAATTTCCAATATTTAAATTAATCTTACTAGCTGAAGGTAGATTAATAGAATTATTAGAATGATGAATAGCAGGATTCTCTACAAACTGATCTTCATTATCTTCATTGTAATAACACCATAATGAAATATTACCATCTTTACATCCAAATAACACAGAATTCTTAACGCATAAACATGTATCTACACTGTCTGATAAATTAAACTGTGCTAGTGGTGTAAATGGTGAAGATGCATTCCATTGTACTGCAACATGATCATGAGAACCAGAGAATAGATATTTACCATCTAATGACACTTCTAATGATAAAACATTACTTTTATGATATTCCATTACTCCTAATTGATGTAATTGATAATTCCACACTTTAATAACATTATCCCAACCTCCACTGTATAAGAAACCGGAATTTTCACCTTTTCCCCATGTTAATGCACTTACTACACCAGTGTGAGCTTCTTTATTTCTTTCTAATGTATGGTAATTTGTTCCATTCATTTTGTAAGTTACTATTTGATGATCTGTTGCTCCTGATGCTAAATAAGTAACTCCATTGACTTTTTCTGATAATGCGATTGAGGTAACATGTCCATTATGGCTTTCAATACTCTATATAATAACATAATATATAATCAATATATACATTTTCACATTCTAATATTGGAATATCACATTGTTTTCTATTATAAGAAGGAGGAATAATATTTTTCACTTTCCATAATTTAATAGAATAATCTTCAGAACATGATACAATAATACCATCACTACTATCAGGAGATGTTTTAATATCACATATCTTATTAGTATGACCTCTTAATACACATAATTCAAACATATATGGTTTAATAGGGAAATGATTAACATTGGCATCATTAATCATTTGCATATACAATTGTGGATTAATTGAATATAATTTAATATTATAATCATTACCACCAGCAGCTATTATATCATTTCTATCTGGTAATAATAAACATCCACAACCAAATATAGAACTACCATAATTGAAGTATTGTTCTCTTCTTCCTGTTGGAATATCATAAACAAATAGATTATTATCACTACTAGCTGTTAATAAATGATTTCCATCTGGTAATAATGACATATCATTAATAGCCAATGAATGACCTGCAAATTCTTGTATAATTCTTGGGTTTTGTAAGCCAGTTGAATAATCCCACAATCTCAATTGAGTACTAGTTGATGTAGTTGCAAATACATGATGTACTTGGTTTAGATCCATATCGTATATACCATCATCATGTGCTAATACTTTACTAATTAATTCATCATTGGATTTACCATTCTCTGATTCTATATCCATTGTTCCTTCTAACAGATTCTCTAATGTCAACTCAGTTAACTATTTTATATTAAATATTTCATATTTATACTAAGGATGCTTCAGATTTAATAACTCCTGTTTTATATAATCGAATATAATCATCTCTACAACTAGTCAAGAAATATTGTTCATTGGAAATTAAGAATATATTCTTTACATCACCATGATGCAATCCTCTAATTAAAATATAATTATATATAATTATATAAATATACTGTTGTCCTTTTGAATGATCTCCCAATTCTCTCACCAATGAAGCATCTGCTACATTCCATAACTTCATTGTATTATCTCTAGCACCACTTAATAAGGATGAACCATCTTTAGTGAATAATAAACTACATACTTCACCTCTATGACCATCTAATGAACTTTTTAAAACACTTCTTGATCCTTTTTCATCATCAGCTGATTTAGGATTCTTTAATTTGGATATATCCCATATTTTGATGATTGAGTCCATACCAGCAGATGCTAATAAATTACCCTAATAAATAATTAAATAAAATAATTATAATATATATATATATACTTCTTCATAAAATGTAAGTGCAAAAATACTGGATTTATGTGCATTTAATGTTTCTTTTAAAGGATATTTTTCATTAGTACTATCCCAAAACTTCATTACTCCATCTCTGGAAGATGATATTAATGTAGTTCCTTCATATACCCAACTAACACAATTCACTTCTTCTTCATGAGCAAGTTTCCCTACAGTTTTTGAGTTAATTACTAACTTTATTTCACCTTCATTTACATCTACAATGTATACACCATCTCCCGATGCTACTGCTAAGAGATTGTCATTCTTTGGGTGAAATGCAAGACAATAAACGTGTTTTTCTGGTCCATTTATTAATTTTGCATAATAATAAAGTCCATCATCATGTCTCTTCAGGATAAATATTGAATGACTACCTGCAACGTAAGCAAGCCTATAAGAGATTAGTCCTTTTTAATATACCATGTACCAGAACATGAAAATTTAACTGGACTTTCTTTTTGGATCCCAAAAAATTGAGTGCTCTAAATCAAAAGAATGAATATTACAGTAGATATATACTGATTTAGCTAATCTTGGTGGAACGGTGATGTTATTCTCAGAAGACTATTAAATATATTTATGAATCCTTACCATTCTTGTGAAAGTTGTTTTATTTTTATTATTTTATCGAAACAATTTTTGTAAACCCCCAAATAAATGTTTGATCATCAAGCCAAGATTTGAGGTTTGTTTTTATCCAATCAAATCTGTTTCAGTTATTTTCTTAAGATCTTTCTAAACATCTTTTTCATTCATGCCTCGTAAAATTTGGATTGGTGGTAATTGGAAATGCGTATTTATATTTTATGAATTTATATACAAGACAATATCCTAATATTTTATAGAACGGAACAATTTCTTCATTAACTGATTTATGCAAAGCATTTAACGATGCCGGTGCTATTCCAGCTGATGTACGTATGGATTTTTTGCCTTTATTTTGCATATAGAAGTTGTAATTGCTCCAACTGACTTACATGTTCATTTAGTACAAGGTTTATTAAGAAAAGATATTCAATTATCTGTACAAAATGTTTGGAAAGAAAATGTATGAAAAGATTTTTATAATTATTGAATAGAAACAAGGTGCTTTCACTGGTGAAATCACAGCTCCATTAGTTAAAGATATGGGAATTCCAAATGTTATCTTAGGTCACTCAGAAAGAAGACACACCGTAGCTGCAGAAAGCAACGAATTAATTGCTGAAAAGACTGTAACCTGTTTAGCCAATGGATTAACTGTCATTTTATGTGTAGGTGAAATGTTAGAAGAAAGAGAAGCCAACAAAACCTTCAGTGTTATTGATGCTCAAATTGAAGCTGTTGTAAAGGCTGTAAAACCAGAAGATTGGAAAAACATTGTTATTGCTTATGAACCAGTATGGGCTATTGGTACAGGAAAGACTGCATCACCAGAACAAGCTCAAGAAGTTCATGCTCATATCAGAGAATATATGAAAGCTCATGTCAATGCTACAGTAGCTGACGAAGTACAAATTGTGTATGGTGGATCAGTCAACACTGGAAACTGTGATAACCTTATTGCTAAACCAGATATTGATGGATTTTTAGTTGGAGGTGCTTCATTAAAACCAGATTTCTTCAAGATCATTAACTGTAAACATTAGGGTGAGTAATATTAATAGTAATATATATGTTTTGTTGAGTTGGGAGTTTTGAAATAAAAAATGTCAATTTCGCGCCATTCCTTCTTTAAACTTCTATCACAAGTAAATTTTATCATATTGTAAATATTTCATAGACTACTTTGGATGGTGGATTTGTTAAAGATAGAAAATTGGGTATAAAACCGAATCACTCACCATCAAAGTCTACATCATCAAGAAAAGCAAATATAAGTCATTCAAAGTCAATGAGTAGAAGTATATCACCTGTAAAAGAGAAACCAAGGCGTAGTACAAGATTAAGAAAAGTAAAGTATGAAGAGGTAGATAGTGATAGTAATAGTGAAGAAGAAGAAAAAAACGAGGAAGAAAACGATTCAGATGAAGCATATATTAATTCAGATGAGGAATTACCCTCTCAATCAAAGAAAAACAGCAAAAGTATAATTAAAACAAGTAAACAAGATGATTCTGAAAGTGAAGAAAAAGAATTAGAACCATTATCCTCCAGTGAAGATGATGATGATAAAAATGAAGATAATAATAGTAAAGACAATCTCTTAATGAGGAAGAGAGAAGAGAATCTCAAACGAAAAGCAGAATTACTCCAACACTTGGGAATCAATACAATAATTGAACCAATCAAGAAAAAACCTAAAAAGAAAAGAGAAAAAAAGATAACTAATGTTTATAATGATATAATTATTCCTGATAGAGTATTAAGATCACAAGTTCCGCATATAAATAATAATAATATAAATCAGCAATCAACAGAAGTAATAATAAAAGAAAAAGAAAAAGTAATTGAAGAAGATGATATAAGTGATTATATATATGATAGTAACATTAAACAGTATATTTGTAGTGAAGAAAATGGCGAAGAAAATAAAAGTGATGAAGATAATAATCAACCAATCAATTTATTTAAATATTCAGGTAAATCTTATACTAATTGTTTTCCATCTAAAGTCTATTCAATTTGTAAAAATAATAAAGTGTTTTGTTGTGGTGGTCAAAATGGAGGTGTGTCAATATATAGTGATGACGATTGTATATTAATATTATTATTGAAATAGATGATAACTCATTATACGATTTTAAAGCACATAGTGGATGGATTTCTGAAATTAGAATATTACCACAATATGTATATATATATTTTTTTAATTATTTTTTATTTTATTTAGAAGCATATTATGTTAACAACATCAAATGATAGTCATCTCAAATTATGGGATTTAAATAAATCAAACCAGGAACAAATCAAACCATTAACTGTATTTGATACATCATCTATTCATAATGGTGGAATATTTGGAGTTGATATTGTATAAATATAATAATAATTGTTTTATTTATTTATATATATTTATTAATATATATATAGTTGGATAATAGGCTTCTTACTGCTTCAAAGGATTCAACTGTCTGTTTATCAACAATCACATCGTCATCAATTGATTGCAATAATACATATAACACCATTCATGATTCAGTAGTAAAAAGTGTAAAGTTTCAAAATGAAAATGTATTTGCATGTGCTGGAAATGACATGGAAGTGAAAATTGTTGATATGAGAATTAATGATAATGATAAATGTGTTGTTGATACAATCAGTGATTTTTGTAACTATTGTATTAATTCTATACAATGGAATCCTTCAGATAGTAATGTTTTGATGTGTGCTAGCTTTGATCCGAAAATATATCTCTTCGACATTCGAAATACAAAGAAAAGTTGTGTTATTTTAGAGAAACACTGTTCTCCAAAGACTACTAGAACTAGTATTTATACACCATAGTATTTTTGTTCATATTTATTACCTAGTTTTTGTGATAATGGTAATTCTATTATAACATATGGGCATGGATGGAATTTTTTAACATTATTTGATTCAAAGACAGGAATGATTAAGAGTAGAGGTGAATTAGATTTCACTCCTAATTATATGAACTATTACAAGAATCTGTTGTATCTATCTCATGGTAAATGTATATCAATTTTCAAGCCTCAAAAGTAATAACATAATTTCGTTATATATGTATGTTTTTGTTGTTTTTAGAAGAAGAAAAGAATAATCTAAGCTTGATATTGGTTCGATTTTAAAAATTTTAAATTTACATAGGATTAAAGATATATAGATGTGAAAATGGATAAAAGTACGAATAAATGTATTTCAGCATCTACTACTAATAAATATATCGCTGTCAGTCAGTCAATAAAACAAAATGTAGGAATTATACCTCCTTCTGTTTCACATATAACTGTTACGCCATATGCAACGAATGGACCATATTACCTACCGCAATATACGCAATATAGTGAAGGTGAATGTCCATTTCCTTCGATACCTTTCACTGTTCCTCTACCACCACCCACATTTCCTCAAAATTACCCTATTAATCCCATCAAACCACCTAAGAATGAAATACCAAGGTCACATTTAGAAACACCAAATAATTTTTATAAAGGAGTTATTCCAATCAATAGTAAATATGTAGAAGATTATTTAAAAATGCCAATTGACGATTTCTTTTATATTGCATTCTCAGATCTAACAGAAATACTATTACCTCAAGCAGATAAAAATATATTAACTGAAAAAATGATAAAAGAATTTAATAACAACCTAGAAATAACAAATACATATCTCAAAATGGTATCGAAAATCGTAAAATGTTGTGGTTTTACTATTGATACTAATGGTGATAAAGTTATACATTCGAAATATTATAAAGAAAATCAATCAATTGAATATTGGGCAAATATTAAGAATGTTTTATACCAAGCTAAAAGAAGTATAATTGCAATATTTGGAAATGATACAAATTATGAAATTGCTATTAGTAATTATATCAAATCAGTTGAATCTAATATTAAAGCACTTAATGGAGTATTTGATGATGATAATAGTAAAAATATAAAGGAGAATAATAAAAATGAGACAAAACATAAAAAGAAGAATAAGAATAGAAAGGAAGAAATAAATAAAACTGTTGATAAGAATAATAGTAAATATGAATTATTTAAATCAAAATATGAAGAATATGCCAAAATAAAGAGTGAAGAAAAACCAGATTATTTATTTGATAATATTTTGGATTTATGTCCTACACTAGAAGAAAAAGAGAAAGAACAATTTGTAGAAGATGAAGAGTGTATTTCTAATTTGAAGAAGGTGATTATAGATGGTATGAAATATGTTGGAATTAGTTTTAATTTTGAAGAAGGTATTACAACAACAATGAAAAATTTTCAAAATCAATTTAAAAAAGTGCGTGTAAGTATTTATATGAAGATGCAAAAGTGTATTGAAAGTGTGTTTGATGAAAAAACTGTTCAATTATTGAGTGATACATTTTTATCTCGTATAGCTAACAGGTTTAGTTTAAGCAAGGAAGTTATGAAAATACTTAATGATAAATAATATTTATATTGAACATATGTTTCTATTTTAAGTAATACATGTAATACAAAAATACTCTGTATTTTCATTTGAGTTTTGGTATTGCATTTTTTGAGAGTAATTAAATGTACATTATGATTCTAATTTTTGAAATCTATATTATATAATACTCTTTTGCTAAAATATATATTGATTTTATAATTGCATAGATGACAACCGCAATCGATCCAACTGCTAAACTTCCATGTTCTTGGAAATTATATTATGGACAAACACATAATAGTAACGGTGTCTGGAGTGAAGATGTCTTACCAGTAAAAGAATTTGACACAATCAAAGATTTTTGGGAAATTATAAACAATATTCAAGAACCAGACAGTCTTCCATTTGATACAGCATATTATCTATTTAAAGTATATAATCACATTAATATTTTCACAATTTTTATAGTCTGGAATTGAACCAAGATGGGAAGATGAACATAATGCATCAGGTGGTCAATGGAGATACACAGTATCAGAAGATAATTCAAATACAATTTGGTACAAAACAGTATTTCTTTCTAATTAATTATTTCATTAGATGATATCACTAATAAGTGGTCAGCTGGATGTAACAGATGGTGAAGTGTGTGGATGTGTATTTCAAAGAAAGAAGAAAGGAAATCGTACAGGTGTATGGACAAAATCAAAAGATGATATAACCATTCAAGGAGCTATAGGTCATCTACTATACACATCAGTATGGAAGTGTGAATCTAAACAAATTATTGAATATGCCGCACATAAAGTAGCAGAAGTAACAGAAGGATCAAGAAGACAAAATATAATGTATCAATATCCAATATCAAAACAACCCAAAGCTGTAAAAGCAAGTGCTTAAGATAATATATTATTATTATTATTTCATTCTAATACTAAAATCTTCCCAATTAAAAAAACAAAAATGAATTTAAAAAATAAAGCCAATTTTCTTTAATATCTCCCTTTTAAACAACAGTGTATATATTAACACCATCATGAACTGTATGATAAACATGATCATTCATCTTATCACCTAATGCTTTCACTCTTTTCATTGTTTCTTTCTCATTTTCTACTAAGCATGGAGTTTGAATTTCTAATTTACCTAAACATTCTAATCCTTCACCACAGTAAGATACAAACGGAGATATTTCACATAAACCATCACCTTTTACATCACTTACACCTGCTTCTTTTAACCATCTCTTATGGTTATTACTGAAGATCATTCTTGCTGAATCAGGTGAATCGACTGGATTGCCTGGTGGATTCTTGACTGGTGAAAATTCTTGTGATCTATCTACCTCATATGATGCTAATCTCTTTACAGCTGGGAATACATCGAATATAAAAGATTCTAATTTAATTCCGTTGGGTTTTTCTGGTTTCACGGTTTCTCCTGTTTCTTTATCAGCATAAGGAATTTTCTTATTGGCAAGATGGTATACACGTGGTAAATTGTCTGGATGACAAGTTGTATTTAAAAATTCAACTGAATAGCCTAAATTACAAATAAAACCTGTATTTAAATATAAACTACCATCAGCATTTCTCTTCTTAGCAATTTCTGGATTTAATTCACAATATTCAACAATATTGAATTTATTGTCTTTCTTACATAATACACCAACAGCTTCTTCTGGACAGGACTTAGGACAGCATTTACTACCAACTTCTGCATTCTGTTCAATCATATATCCTATAAAGATAGGATCCACAACCTTCACTACAGCATTATCAACACCAAAGGTGTGTACATATTTAATACCTCTCTTTAACATATCAGCAATAATACCTTGAGAATGCATTGCCATATAAATACCTCCATTTCCATCTGGTCCAGCAGATATAGTTGTCTTGTTGGATAATATGATCTTTCCTTCTGGTGTTAAACAGGGTAATGTTCCTTGTTCGAAGAATTTGATATTACTTTTCTCAATGTTGAAGTAATTCTCTTTTTCAAAGTTTATATTATAAATTAAAGAATTTCAAATAACAAAATTATTCTAAAAATGATATATTCTCTTGTATCTTTATCTGTCATTGGAGATGTCATAATATACCAAGGAATTACAACATCGGTTGGTTTTTTACCAGCATGCTTTGCAGCTAATTCTTGTAATTTTATTAAACGTTCAGCTTGTAATTGGAATAATGTCTTTGCAGAAGGTAATCCGATATTATACTCTCCTTTTGGTAAATTAAAACCTAATCTTGTACCTTGACCACCTGCTAATAAGATAGCAGCAATTTGGTTGTTGGCAATAGCATCTAAACCGATTTTGGTTAATTTATCAGCTTCAGCTTTGTTATTCTGGACATTCAATACTTCTTCAACAGCTACTAAATCACCAGCAGCAGACTTAACTTCTTCAGTTGCTTTAATTGTTGCTTCGTAGATTGAGTTTAATCTTGGATAGTCAATTTTTTTCAACTACAGTATGATAATAGCATAATCAATACTTGATTAATAAAATCGGGTATATCTTTCTGTTCTACCTTTCCTGCATCTAAGAATTCTAAAATGTGACTTTGACCACACTTGTTGATGGTATCTCGTAAATCAGCTGGTACACTAGATAATAAAACATACAGCTAGATATACGTATTGCTCATTTAGAATGTTCTTAAAGAAAAAGATTGTGTTTGGCTTGTAATTTTTTGGATTAATTTTCATTTTAACGAAAATTTACAAACACACATTTACAAAAAACAGAAAAAAACTTAGTGATGTAAACTGCTTCTTACTCTATTGAAATTGGACATTGTTATCACCTACATATATATATTAATAGATAAAATATAATACATTTCCTCCATTCTTTATACAATCAACACCTGCAAGTCTACAATAGTTAACAATTTCAGCACCTGAACATCCTTCAGTATTAATGGCTAATTGAGCTATATCAATTGATTCATCACATTTCATTTTCTTTATTGTATCTTCCAGTATATCATATCTCACTTCCCTATCAGGTAATGGGATTTCAATGATTCTATCAAATCGACCAGGTCTTAATAACACAGGATCTATGAAATCAACACAATTTGTTGCTCCTATGATAATTATTGAATTATTATTATCATATTCCAACTCTGACATTTCTAATAGCATTTGTGAGATTAACTGTCGAGTTAAACTGCCAGAATCTTCATCCTTTTTACCAAATACAGCTTGAAATTCATCAAAAAATAAAATACAAGGTCTATTGATAGGAAATAGTTAATATATATATATATATATATATATATATATATACTGACATCTTTTTGCAGTTTGAAATATTTCATGAAGAATCTTCTCACTTTCACCAACATATTGACTCATTATATCACTAATAGATATTGGTAGAAAATGATAATTGGTATAATTGGCTAATCCTTTAGCTAGTAATGTTTTGCCTGTTCCAGGTTTACCATAAAACAAAATACCTCTAGGTGGAGACATAGAAAATAACTATTTCAATAATATATATATTTATAGATTAATACATTTTTATATTTTTGAGGCCAAATTATCATTTCTATTAATTTCAATTTCGCTTCTTCTAATCCTTTTATTGAATCCCAACTGATTTCAGGTATTTCTATCTTCCATTTTATACCACCAGTTATCAAGCATATTGGAGTATAATTGTTTAAACATTTCGTCAATGTTTTCATTGAAATAACATTCGATGGATAACTTTCTAAATATGCTTTCTTTAATAAACTAATTATATCACATGATGTAAAAGAATAAGATTGTTTTGCTATTTCAATAAGATTCACATCTTCACTAAATTCATAATGTGGAGAAAATTCATTATCTCTTAAGCTTTCATACATTCTTATTCTTTCTTCTTCAGATAGTAATGGAACTGTTATTGTTTCATCAAAAATATTTTCTATATTATTCTCACTTTTGTAATTCAATGCCATAACGAAAATTAATTTTATAGTTTTAACTCCACTCTTTTGAAATTTCTTTATTAATTCAATTAATAATAATATATACTATTTATTATTTATTATAAATATTATATATTATACTCTTTCTTCTTCTATACATTCAAATTTATCAAATATTAATATACATCTATCCATTTCTATTACTCTATTATAATAATTATTAAAACAACATTTTATATCATTTTTATAAACATTTTCCATTATAAATGGATTTAAATAAAGGAAATATATCCCATTTTCTATACAATATCTGGAAATTTCATTACTTGTACAATTTCCTAAATAGTCTTTTAGCAATATACTTTTACATATATCATCACTTAATCTTTTACATATATTATTCATTATTTCATATATTACACTACAAAATATATTATTATTACTTAATGATGGACTTATTGGATTTTGATTTGGAATTATTATGATTTTCGTATTGGATGATATAATTACATATTTAGAATATAATTTTATTAAATATTTCGGTATAGATTTAGGAAGTGTAGTTATTGGCATTTCTGGTAATATACATCTCATTTTATATTGGATTCCTTCTATTGAATGTATTTTTATTACTTTATTATTACATAAAGGAATATTCTTTAACTCATTTCTTATTATTCCTATCATACTGTTACTCAATAATATTTCATCATTCGATTCTAACGATTCTAACTCAACTTGTAATGGTGATTGAAAATAATGCAAATACACTGGTAAGATACAACAACGACGAAAATGTTCGAAATTATGATTTTCGATACAACTCAGAGAGATATTCAATCCTACATAGTTCTTTTTATTATTAGATTTTACCTAGAACAGTAACAAATAGCTACAAATACAATGTTACTAACAATAAACATATTATCATCAATTTCTTTTTCTATAACATCACAACATTCTTCTTCTTTTTCATTAACACATAATAACACACAAATATTCTCTCTCTTCAGATTCACTTGCTTTATGTATTCATCACTCATCTCTAACTCATATTGATCACATCTATATTCCTTCTGTATTATTTTTATGTTTATCACATTGCTTATATTCATTCTTTCATCAAATGTGTCAATATTAACATGTCATAAGTAAATGACATATTCAAAATGAATTTGAATAATTTGAAAGATAAGATATTTTCATCAATATTATTATGTGATATTGATGTATATTTTGATTGGTTGATTTATTATGTATAGATAATAGAAAAGATAGAAAAGAGTGTTTGTGAAATAGATTTAGTAATAAAACATGAAAGCGAGATTAAGATGGTTAAAATGTTAAATGTATGTTGTGTTAGTAGAAGCAAAATGTCAAAATTCTTTGAGAATAACTGTTTGTTGTGTGATTATTGTTCATATTTCATCTGTCCATCACAAATACATTTAATGTGGTTTGATGCGATGATATATGCGAGATGCTATTATTTGAGAGATTTAGAAGAGATAATTCATAGTAAATCAATTTTAAGTGATTTTGTTTGTGAAGTGATATGTAAAATATGTAATATTGTGAAGATAATAAGTGAATATGTTATAGTTGTTAATTTGAAGAGTTCTAACATAGTATATGATGAAAATAATAATATAAAGATATGTGATTTATGTTTGAATGAAATAAGAAAAGAAGAAGAAATGAGAATATATGATATTTGTTTCAAAAGCCCTGAAGAGTTGAATGGATTAGAATGTAACGAAAGAAGTGTGATTTGGTCAATAGGATGTATATTATATGAAATGATTTGTAAGAAACTACCATTCAATGAAGATGATAATGTGAATAAAACCATGAATAACATCTTGAGATGTAAATATAGTATTGATATAGAATGTAATGAAATGATGAAAGAATTGATAGAAAGAATGTTGAAAGTGAAGATTGAAGATAGATTGAGTTTAAAAGAGTTGAAGAAAGAAATAAAGAAGATGTGTGAAATAATGAATGATGAAACAAAATATTTGATGATGATTAAAGAAAGAAAAGAAATGTTATATAAAAATGATATAAATATTATTACACTACCAATAGACTATCCAACAGAATATTATTTTAAAAGTAATAAAAAAGAAAGTATAAAAATAATTGTAATGATGATAATATTTAAATAGAAATTGCAGATACATTGGTAGAATTATACAATGCTAAACCAAATGAAAAAATCCTGTCAATATTATTATCATTTCATTTATTCTTTAGAATCTATTCAGATTATAAACTGAAATATCAAATTCATCATCGATGTGAAGTAAGAAGAAATGAGTGGTGTTATTTAGATAGAATGATTTTTAGTATTAGAAGTGGTTGTTATGGCAATGATGTTCTAGTAATTGAATCAAATGCTTTTTGTTCATGTGAAAGAGGGATTAATTATTTTTTCAGAATATTGAAATCAATCAATAAAACAAAACTATTATTTTGTATAATTTATATAGTTTTTATTTCTTTAGGTAATAATATTATTATTTCCCCAATAAAAATTCCTATTGAAAATCAATCATTATTTGGATCATGTTTTAGTCAATTTACAAGTCTACAATGGTTGAAATTATGTAAATGTAATCTTACTTCTTGTTTTGTTGAATCATTTGTTAAATCAATTCCATTCATGAAATTGAATTGTTTGTATCTTCAAGGTATTTATTATATTCTATCTATACAATTTTGATATAGATAATCCAATAGATGGAAAAGGATTTAAACTATTACTTCCATATTTACATTTATTAATCAACAAGTATAATGAATTGGATCTTCATGGAATGGATTTAGATGATGAATCAATGATATTATTGTCATCATATTTACATAAATATCCAAGACTTGACAAAATAAATATTAGATATAATAAAAATATTCATTCAGTTGGATTAAAAGCTTTATTCTCCAAGATTCGTATTTCAAAAGTAGACTTTGATTTTAATGGAAGTAAAGAGTTAATGATGGATGAAAATTTTCCAGAATTATTGAAATATGTTAGAAATGATTTAAGTAACTCAAATATTGATGATGATACTCTGAAAACATTCATTAGTTTTAGATTAAATGAATTTAAAGATACAAGACAGTTAGATTTGAGTAGTATGACTAATATTTTTATATTTATTAGATAATAAACTAACATATAAAAGTGTAGAATTTCTGATGAACAATTTATCATTAATTCCAAATCTTGAATATCTTAAATTACATGGAAATGATATAGGAGATGAAGGAATGAAATTATTATCTCCACATATTAGTTTATTAATATATTGTGAATGTGATTGTGATGGTTTTCATTTTGGAATAAACTGTTCAAGTATAGTATTAATGATAATATACAATAGAAATTGGATTATCATCAATTGGATTGAAATATTTAGTTGATGGTTTAAAGACTATTGATTTAAAAAGATATAAGAATTTCACACTTCATATAAGTAATAATAATATAGATTCAAGAACTATTGAAAATCTAAAATATGAATACATTATAACTAGTTCTGAAATAGAAGAAATATGTTGTAAAGTCTCACATGGCTTTTTCTTTTAATTGTTTATTCATATTTCATTTGATTTTTGAGATTTAAGAAAAATGAAAAACGAACATATTTTTGAAATTTATCAAACTTTTGAATCAAGCTTATTTATTTAAAAATGACTACAAAAGAAGTATTATCAATAGCTCCAATGCTTGGAGTGACAAATAAGTATAATATAACGAAAATAACATATTAAAGATTTTTCCGACATCTTCTGAGATACATCACCAAAGAAACAGTGTTATATAGTGAGATGTTAGTTGCTGATACCCTGTTACATACGAAAGTATTGGATGATTATTTAAAGTATTATTTGTTATTGTTTAATAAAAGTAAAGATTGGATGAAATTGAACATCCCATAGTATGTCAATTAGCAGGATCTAATCCAGATACGTTATATGAAGCATCTAGAATAGTAAAATCATATAAATATGATGGAATAAACCTAAATTGTGGTTGTCCAAGTGATAAAGCCAGTGTATGTATATATTAATAAATTAATGTGTATAAATGTTTAAAATAGGATGGTGAATTTGGCGCTCGCTTAATGTTAAAAGCTGAATTAGTTCGAGATATTTGTCATTCAATAAATCGTGAAAATGATATAAATTTGACAGTAAAATGCCGAATTGGAGTAGATGATCATGATAGTTATGAAGAGTTATGTAATTTTATAAGAATAGTATCAAGCAGTGGAGTAAAACACTTTATAATTCATGCAAGAAAATGTATATTAAATGGATTATCAACCATAAAGAATTTACTTATTCCTCCAATAAAATACGAGTGGGTTTATAGATTGATGAAAGATTTTCCTGATTTAGATTTTAGTTTAAATGGAAATGTGAAAACAATCGAAGATGCCTATGAAAAATTGAATGAAGAACAGTATAAGATTTAAATATATAAATTTTATTGTTTTAATAGTGATGGAAGAAGATTAAATAGTGTAATGATAGGTAGAGCAGCATATAATAATCCGTGGAATATGTATAAAGCTGATGAAATAATCTTCCATAAATCACCTCCAAGATATACAAGAGGTGAAATATTAGAAGATTATATGAATTATGTAGAAAGATTGAATAGTGTGAGAGAAAGAAATTATAGTTTAGCTGTTGTAACATCTCCAATTTATGCCTTTATGAAAGGATGTAAGAATGTTGGTGAATTTCGAAGAAGTTTGAATGATTTAGTAGTAATTCAAAAGAAGACTGATTTGAGGTATTGTTTAGAAGAATGTTTGGGTTTAATTGATGATGAAGATTTAAATGCAATCGGAGTAATTAACCATAATTCAGATATGCCTAAATGAAATTGTTGATATTTTGTGTTGTTTTATATATAACTCAAAAAGAAAAAATGAAAAATAGAATTGACGTTGACATTGTCAAGAATAGGTCATAAATTGAATTTTCAAAATGAAAGTGCGTAATTTAATTATCAACGAAAATGGGTATTATTTCTGTTAAATTTTATAAAATTAGGCTAAGCAGACTATTTGCAAATAATGGCTTTGGAGATTTAAAAGTTTTAGTAGGAGGAGAAGAAATAGTCAGTTCCAAGGCCGTTTTCATGATTTCAAATACTAAAATCAAGGAATTAATTGAAAATAGTGAAAATGGCAATGTGTTTGAATTTTTTGAAGATTGTAGTATAAAATGTTTTTTTGAATTAGAAAAGTATTATAGCGGAGGATACATGAATATAAATATGAATAATGTATGTGAGATGCTATCCATGTGTATTTATTATTGTGAATATAGAATAATTCATAATTGTTTTAAATTTATAAAGAATCATATAAACGAAGAGATAATAATGAAATTAATGAAAATAAATCATATATATGAAAATGGTAATGATGAAGTGAAAGAAATAATAGAAGAGATGCAAATGATAGTAATTGAATATATAAAGAAAAATGGATTTAAGTTATTAACAGAGGAGAATATAAATGAATTAGATTTAAGAGATTTGAAAATGATATTAAAAGAAGTGAAACATGCAAAAAATAATGAACAATGGTTATTTAAAGTGTTGTTTGAAAGATATGAAAGAGAAATGAAAAAAGATAAAATGAGTAAAAATTTAGTAAAATTATGAAAAAATTTACATGAATCAATTAACGTCTGAACAAATTGAATTTATAAACAATAATGTAGATGTATTGAGTTTAATTGGTGCAAAAAAAAGAAGAAAAGAATAATCATTTGTTTATTGCATTAGAAGGAATTAATGATAAAGAAATCGAAGATATAATATTTAAATACTATATAGAAGATGAAATAATTTCAATATCAGAAAGAGATATAACAATATTAAAGAACAGTAGAATGAAAGAAATAATACAAGTATTATTAAATCATGAAGATCTTAAAATGAAAGAAATTGGAATTATGATAATCCTTGATTCTAAAATTAATAAAGGGAGTTTAAATGAGATATTAAACAATGATAAAATATCTAATTTGATATTGCTATTATCAAATGAATATATACGTAGTAAAAATGAGAGGTTTTGCGAATGTTTCTGTCTATTTGCCAAAGATAAAAATATGGTCTTCACATTAAAATACTTATGTGGAATAGAAATATTTTTTCATGTACTAAACTTCAGTTATTATTTGTCAAATGAATCAATAGAGATATTAATTAGTTTCATAAAGAGTCAAAATATATGTGATAATGATATTAGAAACATGATAAATATGATTGAAAATAAAGATATATTATCTCATATTATTGATAGAATCACATTATTTTCTTATCCATCTTCAATTGTTGAGATATGTGGAAATGTTTTAATAAAGCCTAATCATAATGGATCAATATGTTTATTCTCAATTAATCCACCATTACCAAATGAAATTACATTAAATGGAAATACAGGTGAGATAAAATCTTCCATTAATAATGTGATAGATGAAAATGAATATACAGTGATATGTGAAAATGTATTAGGCAGTATGAAATGCAATATCTCTTTTGTATATGACAACATAACATTTTCAGAAGAATATAAGCATGAAAATGTTAAAATTAGTAATTACGGAAAGACAATTACTAATAATGAAAATAAAAAATTTCTTCGGCATTGTTTCATAAACTTAAAAATGGAGAAAGGAATTTATCATATGGAATATAAATTCAATAGAAATTCATCAAAAAGCAATGGGTGTATAATATTAGTATCAACAAAAATATGCGGAGGTGATTATAGTGATTTTATATTTCAATCATGTGGTTATTTTGCATGCACAGCTTTAAGTCATAATGCTTCAAAATGTCATATTGGAACAATGGTTACAAAAAATCCAAATTTCAATAATCATGGAGATGGTTCAATTTATGAAGTGATTGTTGATATGAATAAAAGAGAATTTTGGATAAGTCATAATTATTGTTCTCCTGTTTTACTTGTGAAAGATTTACCTTCTCCATTATATCGATGTTGTTTTCCAGGACCAAGCGGAAATTCTATAGATTTAATATCATATTGTCATTATCTTTAAAGAGTAATAATATATTAGACATTGATAAAACAAGTGATTTTGTATTTTGTTTTATTTTATAAAGAACATAAAAATTACATAAATTTACACAATTATTTTCAATTATTATTCAAAATTATCATTCCAATCATCACTGTTATTACCATTCTCACATGAATATTGAATAATATTTCTTGGACTAAATTTATATCTTTGTATTAATGACAATACATTATCACTAATTATCTTTATATCATAATTATTATTTTGTTCATTCTGCAATTTCGTATATTTCATTAAATCTGATAGTTGATTTTCATATACACTTTCATAGTTCAAAAATAACTCCCATATCCAATTACATTCAAATACTTTAAAAGAAGTATAACATATTTCACATTGATGTATTACATTTGGTGTTTTAATATAATTTATTAATTTGTTTATATATGTTATTGTATCTTTACTTGTATTTATGTTACTTTTTAATGGAATTGAACTTAAGGTTTTACTTAATATTCGAATATAAGTATTTATCATTTCATTACTTCTTGGCCAATGGTTTAACATTTTGTGAATAAATTTCATTGTTATAAATGATGATTTTATACATAAAAATATCAATAAATCTATTACATTTGAATAATCTGGATGATTAATATTAATATGTAAAAACAAATAGAATAATCCTTTAAATATATATTCTATATCATTCAAATACAACTCCTTTTTATATTTATTGAAATTCATTTGCTTGTTTATTATACTATTATTATCTTCTTCATTCTGTTTATTCATTATTATTGAAACTGTTGTTGATGAAGCTTTCATATTTAAATTATTTGGCTTGTTATATCTTGAAGACATTTCTATAAAATTCTTAATAATTTTCAACAAATCATGAAGCGGAGACTTACTGTTATTAAAACTTTCACATATTTCATTTTTTATATTCAATTTTTCATTTTCATAATACCATTCACTATGTAAATAAAACATATTCATTATTGATTCAATTATTAAATGATGAGTAGGAAAAACTGTAAACTTGATTATTATCACTTACATCTTTATCATAAATATTTCTTATTATTTTATATAAATGGATACGAATTATTTCACTGTTATTGTTGTTGTTATTGCTTGAATTACTGTTACAATAAATATTTATTAATATTGAACAGAATTTTTGGTTTATTACTTTTATGGAACATCCTTTTATTATATCTACTAGCAATTCTAGCAATATTTCATTCTGATAATTTGATAATCTTCTTTTAGTTTTCTTAACTTTGATTATACTACGAGGTGAATAATTGTTTATTCTTCGGTTGGATGATTGGTTCTTTTTTATACATATACTATTAAATGAATCACTTAAATCTGACAAATCTATTCTCATTTTATTAACATAGAGTTATTATACTGTTATATGTTGCTACTTTTAATAGCTGCAATTAATCCACCTGTTGTATAAGTGTCACTATCTTCTCCATAACAAGATTTTAATTTCTTGGGGTTATAAACATCTCTTCGAAAATTTTGGATGTTTTCTATAAAATGATTTACTAATTCTGAATTACCTAAGCACCAATACAGGAATTTACGAGAATTCATGTAATTGTAAAACCATGTAGATTGTTTTAGAAGTAGTAATGCTAATGAATGACAATATCCTGGATCTATGTCTAGTTCTAAAGCAACACCTGCTATAAATGCTATATTATATGCTTTTATATTAAACTGTTGAATATTTTCGAATTTGTTATTTGTTTCAAATATTCCCACTAATTCTTCATACCAATTGTATATTTCACGAATTGACCCACAAGATGGTGTAATTGCAGCATATGTAAAAGTAGTTGGTAGAATTGTGATATGACAGTTTTGTTCTGGCTGTCCAGCCCATATATATTCTGAAGAGTATAATGTAGGTATTGTGGCTCTGATAGTATATTCAAATTTACCTGTTGTGAAAGGTAGTAAAGATGTTTGAAAAATATGTGTGGTTTTATCCTTTGATTGAGTTATGGATGTCTTTCTCATCGTGACTGAATGCCATCTGCCACTTGATCTATAGAAATAATCATATATTTAACTAATACGAATATTTGTCTCGCACGTTTGTCCATATTTCTGCTTTAGCTTTGCGATGATGAAAAGGATTTATTCTATATTAAAATAATGTGTTCGATATACTCATTAGAGATTTCTAGTTCCACTGTAACTGGACATGGTTCACATATATATAGCGTTATATTGTCTGTTACAGATGGTTTTACAGAAATAAATTGTAGAACTGATTTGAGTTGAGGTAAATCATCTTTGCTTGGCTTACAATTAACAAGTGTTTGCATTTAATTGTGTTCTGAGATACAATTAGTGATGCAAGAATGAATTATTAAGGCAAGAAACTACGAAGATGATTTAGGAATTGAGAATATTCATCCTTCGTCATTCAATGTCGTTTCGCTTATTCTCAGTTTAAATAAAAACAATCATAATGAATACATCTAGATGTACTTATCCTAACAAACAACACACAACAAATGATAAAACTATACTAAAACATCACTACGGTTTTAATGCCTCACAACATGTGCAATATTTTTGTGTTTCCTTATTAATCTGGCTACATGCAACACATACCCATCCATTTTGGATGTCTTGACTATAATCATGTTGATAGTTGTGCAAATTGTTGTAATAAGGGCAATATGCATATAGAGAAGAATTAGCATATTCAAAATCATTAAATGGTTGCATATTAAGTGGTACTGATGGAATATTCGACATAATTGTAGGATCTTGGTTTTGTACTTCCTGTGTCTCTTCTTTTACTATATTTACACCTATGACTTCATTATTATATTTCACTACTTCTCTTCTTATTCCTTGAGAACTATTCACTGGAATAGCACATAAAATATTCTTTTGTTTCATTGGCATTACTTCTTTTGATTTTTCCATTCTTTGATGTAATATTCTTCTATTAACTGAAGTTTCAGAATCCTTGGTATTATCAAAATTAAATAAAAATTGTTCATAATCATACAGCAACTTTGTATACATCTTCTTCAATCTAAAAGATGCACTTGTTTCTGTCGCACTGAAATTATCCAAACCTCTATAAATCCTTGCCCATGTCCCTTCTTTTAATATAACACTTGTTGAACCTCCATGTGCAGTAACTTCTCTAAATAATCGATATAAATCCACTTCTCTTCTGCCAAGAGTAGGAGTTCTTACAATAATACCTGTTTGATGTGTTTTATGAAATGCTTTTAATACTTCAATGAAATTATCTTTTTCTTCTTCATAACCAGCATAATGACCTGATAAATCAATTACTGGTGGTTTTGTATCACTTGGTATTTCTTCAGGAATATCACAACTTAAATATTTTGAATCCCATATATTAATACTACATTTAAATTTTGGTCCTAATATTTTTACATCTATTGTATTGGGGATCTTTCTTCTTTTTCCACATAAATTACATCTAATCCAAACCACTGAGAAATTGTTATTAGTTGATCTTATATTTTGTGATGGAATACTTGAGTATTTTATACCATTAGGAGGTGTTACTGATATATAATTTGAAGGATCATTTTTCTCTTGTATTTCTTCTTGTTGTTGTTCTTCAACATTCGGATAATCTGGTTTTACAAATGGCAACAATTGTTGTGGTTGTTGTTGTTTTATTTTCTTATTTGGAGGTTGAGTATGGGATGAAGAAGAAGAAGAAGATGATGATGATAAAGTTTCCAAAGATATTGATGAATCTTTATAACTTCGTTTTAATGTTTGTGTATTATTATTACTATTACGATTAGACAATTCATTTGAATTAATTTCATTATTACTCTGTAAATTGTCTTTTGAATAAGATCTACTAATCTTCTTTGTATTTGATTTTAATTCTGTAAAAACTCTATTTAATGATTCAAAATCTGGAACTGGACAATCTGGAAGAGAACATCTTTCACTGTGAAGATTAAAGAAAGTTTGAACTTGATTACAGATTGGACAGCTTATTCCTGTGCACATCATTACATGATGAATTTTAATTTTCATTTGAGCACATTCTGTAGTGCAAACAACAGCACTACATCGAAATACATGCTCTAATATGGTTAACTGTGATTCAAAAAAGTTAGATACAGGCTCAATTGATGTAGATACGCCAAATGGTTGGTTTAAATATTGTTGATCCTGATAACTAAACGACTGTCCTAATTGCTGATTGAATTGGGTTGTTAACGGTTGTGTAAGGTTTGTAAGGTTTGGAAAATATTGAACCATTGAAATTTGAGGTGTGCAAGGATTTAGAGCAGGTTTATCAGTTTGTATAGTTACATTCTGCATTTTCTCAGGTAAATCACTCATTACTATTAAGACTTATTAAAATTATTTATTTGGAAGTGTTTCACTATAAATAATAACTAAAGGCAATTTCTATAGTTGAAAATGCAAAGATGCATTTATCATTTTAGAATGTGTAACGACTATATTAAAAATCGTTATTTTTTTCGTTTAACGCATATCAGATATTAACTAAATATACAACAAAGACTATTTGCATTGCATATACTCATAAAATGTAGTACATATATTTAAACGAAATTTTGATCCTATTTAAGACTATTATTTTTAAATTAAATAAATTATATATTTTAAAGAGTTAAGATAGACATAATATATTATTAAAGTTGCAAATTGTTCATAATATAAATAGTTATACACAATGGCATATACTAATTTTAGCATCTAATTATTACTATTGATGAATATTTATTATTATAGATATATATAAATAATAATATCTATTCTTATTATTATGTTCCTACTATTTTGAATATTTTTAATCTATTCTTCCTTTTCTTTTTTATACATTAATAAATCAACAAAAAATACTTCTACATCAGAAGGTAACAGTGAGCATATTACATCATCTACAGAAGAACAATAGAAATACATTTTTATATGAAAAAAGAGACGTTTCACAATTAATCAAAAATTAATAAACAAATTTTAAAAAAATAAAGCAATCACAATTTACCTGTTGTTTTGAAATTTATCTCTAAGAGTAACACCTCTTGTCTCATTATTCCTATTATTATCATAATAATTATCTCTCCCTCCTCTATATCCACCTCTACTTCTATTTCCTCCTCTATATCCTCCTCTTCCTCCCCTACTTCTTCCTCTTCTATTGTACTCTTCTTTTCCTCTTGTTTCTTCTGCTTTATCTTCTCTTTCTTCTTCTTCAGATTCATCTTTATCATCAGTTGGTTTTTCATCAACATCTCCATTACTATCTCTACCTCTAAATGTTGGAGTTGGTTGAATTATAGTTGTACCACTTTTTGAACTGTTATTCCTATTATTATCTCTTACATTTCTTTCAACTTTTCTTTCTTCATCATCAGTTCTACCACGTGTAGTTGTAGTTGTATTTGCATTTGTACCAGTTGTTGTTCTATTATTATTGGGAACATATCCACGGAATCTTGGCTCTGGTTGATGAACAATAACACCATCATTTACATACATATCATAATATTGATAATATTTATCATATTTATTATCTATATTATACTTCACAGTTGAAAATTGTAATTTCTTATTGTATAATGCATCTTCCTTTTCTTTTAATTCGTGTTCTTTAATATAATAAGATACATCATCCATTATTAAGGATTCAGCATAATTTACAGATTTCTATCATAACAATAAATAATAAATAAATAAATATATATATACTTTTGTTCCAATGATCTTTGCACTTCCACTTAGGAACTGTATTAAATAAACATTCGATTTTTCAATATAATCTCTCACATTTCTACCTTTTGAACCAACTAATAAACCAGTATAATCCTCTGGAAACTCAATAGTCTTTTCAACAACTTCCAACTTTTCTCTTGCTAAATTACAACTCTTTAAGTCTTTTCCAACAATACGTATTATTGACATGTAATCGTCTACTACTATACTCTCTACTCCTGTTTGTTTTTTCACTTCGTTTATATTTGAAAACTTCTTTCCTAATACATAACCCATTAAATCAGGTTCTATTCTGAATTCCACTTGTTTCATTCCATATAATTGGTTAGAGATTCTCTTTTCTTCAGATATAATATCTTTTTCTTTTTGGGTTAATGATTTCTATAAAGATAAGTGTAAAAGGTAAAAATATACTTGAGAATCAAGTAATTTTTGAAATACACCTTTCATAAGCTTAGCCGATGTTTCAATTTTACTTTTAATGATGAACCTATTGGATAATAATCATAAATTAGCTTCATACTTTGATTTGTCACTCTCACTATACTCGATGGATATAATATCTATTAAATAATTAATATGTGCATTAAATACCATCATCAATTCTTTTCTTATCCTCAATTATTTTCTTACATTCCTCTCCCTTACACCACCCCTTTAATAATCTTGGAACAGGTACTTCTTCAGTAAAAATTGGATTGGATGATGCTCCACTTGAATTTTGGTTGTTTGACATGTTTTAAATAAAAAAATAAAAATTGAAAATGATGAATATCAAGCTAAACGGCTTGCCAAAAAAGATTCTGTAAAGATATACCAACACTAAATGTCATTAAACAATAAATAAATAGTTATGAAATAAATATAATTTTATTATCCATACGAGGCAATCACATTAAAGAACGTATACACTTCATTTTCATCATAAACTCCAACATCAGCATCACACACTTCACAATGTACAGGGTAATACCACTCATCAGTACTTTCATCACTTTTTTTATTGCTTTTCTTCTTATTATCATGAGGGTAAAGCTTCTCAGATTTAATAATCGAACAATTTGTAACAAACATCGCTCTAAATTGATTTTTATATTTCTCATGCTGTTGACATTCATAAGATAATACAGAAAAGCAAAACGGACAGCTCAGAACTGCATCTGTGTCTTTAATTTCTCGATTATTCTCTAAATACATACATATAACATTATATCATATATACTACAATTCTTCTTAACCCAAACTTCATTCTCTTCATCTTCATTTTCATTATAAAACTGTTCTTCCCCTTCACCAACTTTTCCATACAATTTTTCATCATCTTCTTCGTCGTCATCTTCATCTTTATCATTATATTCATCTTCCATCTTCTCCATTTTCTAAATCTAGATTTAACATTTTTTCTTTCTGCTTTTTTAGGTTTAAATTTGAAGAAGATCCTCTTGGTGTAGTTATGTCTGAATATTTTTCTTTAATTTCTGTTAATAAATCATCTATATATACATATATATATATATAATGACAATAGTTTTATATGAAAATACTAAGTGCTTGTGATTGTTGTGGAGTTTTAACATGTGTGTTATATTCTTCTTCCAATAGAATATTCTGATCATAATCATTCTGTTCGTTATCATCAACATCGCTATATTCAGACTCACTATCACCATTTATCATTGTTTCGAGCGCTTCTATATCCATATATGAAGTATCTTTCGTTCCATCCAAAAATTCAACTGGTTCATCTTCAGAACTTGAAGAACCATCAACTTCTTCCATCTTTCTAATTCAAACCTATCAAGCCTAAAATGTCTGATTTTGAAGAAACAGAGGCTAAGAAGCGTCATCACCATCATCACGATAAGAATAAATCAGAAGATAAGAAGCATCATCATCATCACCACCATAAAAAACACAAGTATGCTTGTATTCTATTTTATGTATAGAAAAGAAGAATCCGATGAATATGAGTATTTAATAACATTACTTATGTATGTAGAACTCCAATATCATTATTAAATTTATTGATTGAAAAGGATGAATCTGTTATTGATGATTTAAAAACAATATTTGAAACATTAGATAATGGAGATGCAATGGATATTGATGGAATAGAAGATGAAGAAATGAGACAAATATTATTAGTATAAATGCAAAAAATGTAAACATTAATTAGACATTTTTTAAAAGTCTTCATATAGATCATGTTGGAACACTTTACGAATGGAAAGATACAGAAAATAAACTGACCAATATATTGAATGAAAAATTATTACCATATTCTAAATCAAAAATAAAATGTAAAACAAATTCATTATCATTATCGCCATCACCTCAACCAATAAAAACAATTGGACCAGAACTACCACCATCACTTATAAATAACCAACAGAATAATGATAATGAATATGAAAGTGATAGTGATGAAGATATTGGACCAGCATTACCAGGCGAAGAAAGATTACCAACCACTGAAGCAATAGAGTCACTGAAAAGTGAAATAAATGAACAAGTCAATCCAACTGTATTAATTAATTAGTTTATTATTTATATTTATATTTAGAAATCATCTCAAGTAAAGAGAGAAGAATGGATGACTGAAATGCCAAGTGGTGAAACTAATTTTGCATCAATATTTCAAAAGAAAACTCGATTTGCAAGAAGAAATACTGATTATACAAGTGATTCAAAAGAAGAAAGAGCAAGACAAGCTAAAGAAAAAAGAGATAAAGAATATGTAAGGAATTTAGATAGAGGTCCATCTTTAGTTGAACAATTTAGAGCTGTATATATATATTTTTATAATTAATATTAATTAATAATTTAGGAGAAAAAGTCAAAGAAAATAGATGGAGCAAAAGAAGAATATCATTGGGATAGAGAAAGAGATTTTGTTAATGCAGGTAAAACAAATCTAAACAAGCTTTTGAAAGAATCAAAAGATTATCTTTCATCTAATTTCAAATAGTTTATAATATTTGTTGTGTTATTAAAAAATCCACAATAAAACAATAAAGATTATTGTTATGATACCATAGTAAAACATTTAAAAATGAGTTATTGAATTAGTAATAATTAGTTATTTGTGTAATATTTTAATGTGCTTAATAAACTCTCTTGAATGGTGCAATCTTTGGACATTCATTCTCATCAAGAGTATAATAATGTACTGGTCTATATGTGATCTTAGTTTCTCCAGTTCCATTCAATATATCTGAATGATAAGTAATAGTATGTTTCATCCATTCTTTATCATCTCTTTCTGGGAAATCTTCTCTGGCATGAGCACCACGTGATTCTTTTCTAGCTTCAGCAGCAAACATTGTACAACAAGCTTGTTCCATCATGTTCTGTAATTCAATAGTTTCTAATAAATCAGTATTCCAGATCATTGATCTGTCTGTTACTTTAAGTTCAGGCATTAATTTCTGTACTTCTGTGATCTTTTCACATCCTTCTTTCAAGGTTGGTTCATCTCTGAATACAGCTGCATTGTTTTGCATAACCTTTTGCATCTTCAAACGTAATTCAGCAGTTGATATTGAACCATTAGAATATCTTAATCTATGAAGATTTTCAATGGTGGCTTTTCCTGCATCTTCTGGTAATGGTAATTTCTCTTCACCTGGTTTATTTATTTCAGCAATCTTATTAGCAGCGGCTCTACCAAATACAACAATATCTAATAATGAGTTAGCACCTAATCTATTACCACCATGAACAGATGCACAGGCATTTTCACCAGCAGCGTATAAACCTGGTACAATCTTATCTGGTTCTTCTTCAGTTGGATTGATTACTTGAGCAGTATAATTTGTAGCAACACCACCCATATTGTAATGTACTGTTGGTAATACTGGGATTGGCTCTTTAGTAACATCTACATCACAGAAAATCTTGGCAGTTTCTGAAATACCTGGTAATCTTTCAGCTAATAAATCAGCAGGTAAATGGTCTAAATGTAAATAAATATGATCCTTATCTTTACCAACACCTCTTCCAGCTCTGATTTCCATTGTTTCAGCTCTTGATACTACATCTCTTGAAGCTAAATCTTTAGCAGTTGGAGCATATCTTTCCATAAATCTTTCACCTTCACTGTTCTTTAAAATACCTCCTTCACCTCTGCAACCTTCAGTCATTAAACATCCTACACCATAAATACCAGTTGGATGGAATTGTACAAATTCTGGATCTTCTAATGGAATACCAGCTCTTAATGCCATACCATTACCATCACCAGTACATGTATGTGCAGAAGTTGCACTGAAATAACATCTACCATAACCACCTGTTGCTAATATTGTATTCTTACAGTGGAATCTATGTAATGTTCCATCTTCTTGACACATTGCCATTACTCCTACACATGTATCTCCATTCATTATTAAATCCAAAGCGAAGTATTCAATGAAGTATGTGGTATTGTAAGCTAATGATCTACCATATAATGTATGTAACATGGCATGACCTGTTCTATCAGCTGCTGCTGCTGTACGGTAGGCTTGACCTCCATGACCAAAATCTTTGGATTGACCTCCAAAAGCTCTTTGGTATATTTTTCCATCTTCTGTTCTTGAGAATGGTAAACCGTAACTTTCTAATTCTCTTACAGCTCTTGGGGCTTCTCTTGTCATGTAATGAATAGCATCTTGATCACCTAACCAATCTGAACCTTTAACAGTATCATAAAAATGCCATTTCCAATCATCTGGATGCATATTACCTAAAGCAGCATTAACACCACCTTGAGCAGCAACTGTGTGAGATCTGGTTGGGAATAATTTGGTAATACAAGCGGTCTTAAATCCGTGTTCTGATAAACCCATAGCTGCACGTAAACCGGCACCTCCAGCACCTACAACTACAGCATCATACTCATGATCAACTATTTAATTGATATTAATTATTGAAAAATACTAATGGGATATTCTTTGTTTAAATCGACAGATACATGACCATCGGGATTACCACCAACAATTGCTCTGGCAATTGTTGAACTGTGGAATGAACGAGCAGCCTAAATGCATTAAAAAAATTACTCATACAAGATTAGTTGATTTTTTTAATATATTTCTTGAAAAGTTTAACATTTCTTCCTAAGCCTATAATAAATAAAGATATATTCATTCAGATAGATATATAACAAGATTTTATAATTGATGAATGTATTTATTATAGAAGATATTAATACCTTAAGTCGATGTTGCAAGATAATATGCTATTCGAAGCTTAATAAAAAATGGATGTAAACCCCAATCTTCAAATTTATAATAAATAATACTTTTCCTATTTGCAAAATAGATTTGAAATTTGGCTGTTACATGTCATTTTATTTTGATTGGGGATTTTCGGTGTGTCGGTTTTAGATATCGGTTTGGTCGATTCAAGCTCGATATAACAGAATCATTTTGTCAATCAGATTCAAAGAGTTGTTTCATGATATTTTTAATATTAGCTATTTGATATGTTCTTCTTCAAGTGAAAGTAAATTTTATCGGTATTAAGTGAATTAAAAAATTAGAGTGGAATATGCTATGATATGAATATATAAATGTTTATATTAGTATGATATAGACTAGTTCTATTGAATAACAAATTTTATTTGTTGTATCCTGTGACAATTTATAGAATATACATATACAAGTATTATGATATGATAAATAATATACTGGAATCATAGTAAGGTTGATAAATAGTTTTGTGCAATAGTAATATAAGTAATTCTTTAAACTGGTACATTACAGAGATTGATAATTGAATGATGTTGGAATATGATTTAGTTACAATTGTGACATAGATTAGCATATTTCATTTTCCTTTTATAACTGAAGTGCACATCAACATTTAATATAATATTGTTGTGTGCAAATAGAATGTGTTGGCTTGAATTTATTGGAATTGTAATTATATTGAGTTGAATGGATGGTGTATAATATGTTAAGTGAAATTTTTGAATATCTTTTTCGAACTTAGGCTTGATACATAAATTTTTGATAATTTTAATTTTAATGAAGTATATCTTGTTTTATTTTTGTGTTGTATAGTCAACCCAATAAAAGAACTGCTCATCCATCTCCTGCTCATTTTTCTCCTTCATTCTACCCTTCCATCACAGATCCTATAAAGAAACACGATCATGAGATAAGTCCTGCAAGTCAGTATTTATCAAGCTGTCCTATTGAAGCAAATCTAGCCATGAGTGGTTCAAACAACACATCATCACCATTACCTCCAGCAAACTCATATCAGCGAGGTTTTCTAGGAGCATTTTCATCTAATAATGAAACTATTGAAGATTCTCATTATTTAAACGTTGATCCTAATCAAATGGAGATGGAGCCAATGTCAGAGATGTTACAAGATATACCAGAAACAGATGACAATAATTTAAATGATAATGATGTTAGTAATCAATATTCTACCTATGTGAATAGAAATGAAGAATCACCTCATCAATTCATGCCATTTGATATATCAACATCAAATGAAATGTTTAATAGTCCAACTTTACAACCTTCATTCCTTGATCAATCACTTCAGTCACCTACTCTTCAATCAAATAACAGTAATAATCAGTTCTTTAGTCTTGATAAACAAGAAAAATTAAATATATTATCACCTCCACAACCTCAACAACAACAACAACAACAACAACAACAATTATATCAATCTCAACAATTACCCTATCAAACTTCCAAAGTTCCAATCTCTCAATTATACCATCCTCAACCACCCCAAGCACAATATAAGCAAATATTACCAATTCCATCATCCCAACTACCTCAACCTGATCCATATCTTGATATAAATAATAATAATAATAATTACTTTCAGCAACCATTACCTAATATCATCCAACAACCTCAAGATAATGGAGTAGGAGTAACAACAACAACAACAAGCAACATCTCAATTAGAAGAAGATGAGAGTAGTAAAATAACTCGTCAAGTTAAAATACCAAAGAAATCTGAACGTAAGAAAGGAAGACCATCCAAACAGATGAATAAAATGTTTAGTAAAATAGGTACAGATATGAATGATATTAGAGATTCATTAAATTCAGATAATGATGTGAAAAGGAAGAGAAGTAATGAAGACAATGATGAAAATAATGAAGGTAATGATCAAGATTATGAAACAACAGAAGAAGATGAAGCTTTAATAAAAGCAGTAAAGAGATTTGGTGAAGATTGGAATTCAGTTGGTAAATTCTTAGGTATAGAACCAAATAAATGTTACCAATTATGGATCGCTATGCCAAACAATAGAAAAGGACAATGGAGTGCAGAAGAAGATGAAATATTAAGAAGAGAAGTGGTAAAGTGCTCTGATTATAAATCAATCAAATGGAGTGATGTAGCTGCAAAATTACCTGGAAGAGTTGGTAAACAATGTAGAGAAAGATATTTGAATTATTTAGATCCATTATTACGTAAAGGTGATTGGAGTGAATTAGAAGATCATATATTATTTGAATTGCAAAGAGCAATTGGTAATAAATGGACTTTAATAGGTAAAGCAATTCAAAGATCAGATAATGATGTGAAAAATCATTTTTATAGTCGATTTAGAGATAAATATTTTAAAGAACATCCTACTGCTTTAATCCCAATAGAAAAACTGAATGAAATGACTTTTGTTGACTCTAGTAAATTAGCTCATTTAGCTGCTTCTTCATCATCAGCAACAACATCAGTTTCAAATCCAAATTTCTCAATCCATAGAAAGCAGAGACATCGTATTGTAGAAGGTTCAAAAATGCCGCCATTAAGTATATTATTATATTATTTAGCATTACCACCTGGCTATCCTTATTATCCATCGGATTATAAAGATTATATAAGACAGTATGCATCTACTTTACCTCCTCCAAATTATACATATGAAGGTCAACCAAAATCAGTTATATTAAAAGTCCCAGGTAGAAAGAATAGTAATGCCAGTAATGCTAATAAGTCATTTAAATCAGGTAAGATTCATAAGAAAAGAATGGTTATAAAACGAATATCTAAAACAACACCTACTACTTCACCAAATGCTTCTAATATGAATAATAATAATAATTCAATTCAATTTTCTAATAATAACAATAAGAGAAGTTACAGTTGTTTGAATGAAGCAGATGATGCTTATTCAACAAATTCATCTCAATCTTCACCCAATTTCTATACAATTGAAGGTAAAAGACAGATGGAATATTCTCCTACTGGTTCTACTTATATTCCAACATTTTGTACTAAGAAAGTATTAATAAATCCACAACAACAGCCATATTCAGCTGAAATATCATTACCACAACAACAGCAACAGTCCTATTCTCCAAATATGTCATTACCTTTGCAATCACAACAACAACAATATCAACCAACATATTCTGCACAAATTTCACTACAACAACAGAACTTACAATTACAACAACAAAGAGTACAATTTCAACAAATGCAACAGCGAATGCCAAAAAGTCAAGCAGAAATTGCTGCATTTCAAGAACAAGCAAGACAAAGTTATTATAGACAGCAGAAACAGAAACAATTGGAAGAACAACAGAAGCAATTCATTCAACCACAATTTATCACTAATAATAATCAATCAAATCCATTTAATCCACAACAACAACAACAACAACAACAACAACAAACACAACAACAACCTAATATCAATTATGGATTAAACATTTCACTTTCAAATAATAATAATAATAATCAACAACAACAACCAAATGAACCTCCACCATATAAATATGATCCAACTAAAGTAAGTATATCACCATTAACAAATGTAAATAAACTACCATCTCAATATTCTGATATTCTTTCTATTAATGTCCCACCTCCTGAACCATTACCTTCATTGCCATCTAATGGTAATAATGAAACTGATTTTAGTGGTTTATTGAATAATATAGAGTTGGATAATGATGATATTCACTCTAATGATAGTAATGATAATTTAAATAGTGGAGATAATAATGATTTGAGTTTGCCATTTTTAGAATCTGAAAATGATAATTCTTTGAATATCGATTTTGATTATTATTATAGTTAGATTTAAAATAAATTAATTTAGTAAAATATGTTTGTTTGATATAGTTCTATATCATAATAATAAAATGGAGAATAATGTTTGCAATATTTAATATACATTAATAATATAAAAAGAATTTAGAAAAAATTACATTTTTATATTTATTATCTATTCTTCTTCATATTCAGCTGTTTCTAACCATTCAAAAAAGTCACTACAATCATCCAATACTTTATTCTTCTCTTCAATTGTAGTTTTATTCTTCCATTCCTTAAATGATTCTTCACTTATTACATATTTATCATATAAATTCATAAACAAAGATTCACACCATTCCTATTAATAAATATAAATATATATATATATATACAGTTGGATGATTTAATAAAGATGAGTATTTACAAACTAAATCAATACATTTCAACTGTATTTCCTTTATATCTGATTTATTTTCTTTATTAACATTTCCTATTAGTCTCTTTAATACATTTCCATATTTATTATCATCATCTAATAATGGGAATAGATAAACACCTTCATAATCTTTACATAATATTTGTTTATCTTCTTCATTACTTATATTAATTAAATGACTTAGGAATATTTCAAATATTACAATTGCATTATCTACATAACCATCATTTATTAATTTTGCAGTTAATTCTTCACCTTTTAGTCCATTAAAGTATTTATTAATACCATAATATTTATCTATTTCTTCAGTAGTTTTAGATATTGGTTCATATTCTATTAATTCATTCTTTGCCAAGTATTTATATAAATCTGTATAATACTCTTCAATTTTGGGTATATCACACTTTAAATCTTCTTTATTATTATTGATTATACTTAATCCACAGAATATATCACATTTTCCAATTAATTTTTCTTTATATAATCGATTGATTAATTCATATATTAATTTATGATCTTCTGGTTTATTATAATCACATAAATCCATTATTATTTCTTTTATCAATTCAATTCTTTCAATTTCTTTCAATTGTAATTCTTTAATATCTTCTATTGTATCATCATTTTTTCTATTTGTTATTAATTCACTGATTGAAGTGTTTATTCTCCTTTTTCTACTTTCATCAAAATTATTCAAATCATTATAATAGAATAACTTTGGCAAATCTTTTAATGGCTTTGCTAAGAAAGCGGATTCTTGATTTAAATTCCTCAGTCTTGCTTGTTCTTTTAATTCTTCTACTGATGGCATATCCTTTTCTTTTGACTTTACTGGTGTTGTTGTTGTTGTAGCTATAACAGGTTTAGTTGTCTTTGTGGTAGCAGATTGTTTCTTACTGGATGGTTCTAAAAATATTGATGGAACATTTTCATTCTTCTGTCTTGCTTGTTCTTTTAATTCTTCTAATGATGGCATCTCCTTTTCTTTTGGCTTTTCTACTTCTTTCTCTGTTGTTGTTGTTGTTGTTGTTGTAGGTTTTTCAACTTCCTTTATTTCAACTGGTTTTTCTTCTTGTTTCTCTACTGGTTTTTCAATTTCTTTTTTATCAATTGTTTCATTATCTTTTCTCCAATTTCCTTTTATTCCATCTCTTGTTAATAATCCTCTTCTTTCATCTCTTCTGAATTCATTTCTATCATCTCTTCTTCTATCATCATCTCTTCTAAATTCTCTTCGATCATCATTTCTAAATTCATTTCTTCTTGGCTTACCATTAACACCAACACTTGTCCATCTATCATTACTATTATCTGTATCTTTATCTCTATTATTGTAATCTTCCATTTTAGGCTGTGGAAGACCTCTTGTATTCCAATCTAAATCTCTTCTCTCAGAATGTAATGGATTTTGAATGATGGAATGGCTTATCATCGGATGGTAATGGATTATCTATTGATGATGATGAGGAAGGTGGTGGTGGAGGAGGTTGAGATTCCTTCCTTGACCAATCCATATCTGATACAGATGAATTATGACTCATAGCTCTTGATGTATTAGAATGTGTTGATGGATATGATTCTGAATGAGATGATGGTAATGCTTGTGGTTGAGGCTGAGCCTTTCCTCCTAAACTCCATTCATAATCTGTTAATGATTTTTGAGATGTTGCTTCTCTTGATTCTCTTGGTACTGATGAATGTGCTTGTGGTTGTGGCTGGGATTTACCTCCTAAACTCCATTCAAAATCTGTTAATGACTTTTGAGATGTTGCTTCTTTTGGTTCTCTTTGAGGTAATACACTTGGTTGAGGCTGTGCTTTACCTCCTAAACTCCAGTCAAAATCATTTAATGACTTTTGAGGGGTATTATCCTTAGAATCTCTTTGTGGTAATGAGCCATTACGCTGAGGTTGAGCTTGTGGTTGTGGCTGAGTTTTTCCTCCTAAATTCCATTCAAAATCTCCTAAACTCTTTTGTGGTTGACTACTTCTTTGTGGAGCTTCACCTACACCCGTACTTACTCTCCCTTGAGCTGCTGGTTGGGCATTAGAACCTCTCGTCCAACTATATTCAGCTGGTCCTCCTTCTCTACTTGATGATGCACTAGAATCACCTCTTGAAGGGTATTGATTTGCATATCCTCCTCTGCCTACACTTCTATTATAGCCTCCTCGACTTCCTTCACCTCCAACTCCATAACGAGGAGCAGTTGGTAATACTTCTGTTGTAGAAGCAAATAATTGGGATGTGATATCCTTTCCCTTTGATTTGCCTTTCTTCGTTGTTGACATGCTTGATTATTATTGTGAATATGAGCAAAACAAAATGCAAAATTAACACAATAATGTAACGACTCTATTTTTAAGAATGACATTGTTTATAAAAATAGCAAGAATAACAAATTTTCAAGTTAAGAGAAGTATAATTATGAGTTTATATTGTTTAATAACTAGATTTATTCATTTATATCTCCAAAAGATGCATTGTTACAGATGAGGTAAAGTCAAGATATAATGATATAATGTCCAGCAAATATGTTGATAAGTATTAATTTAATATACAATCATATTTTCATTGATTATAGATATCCATATTTTACTTGTGAAGCAAACATACAGAGCATCTCATCACAACATAAAAATATTTCCAAAAGTCAATTGCTTAAAGATACAATAGTAAAAGTAGCAGGAAGGATAACATCAAAAAGACAATCAGGAAAGAAACTAGTATTCTATACAATAGAAGATTCAACAGGAATAATACAAGTAGTATGTAACCGTCGTGAAGTACCGTATAAATATAATTAAATATATATATATATATAACAAATAGAGAAGAAAAAAGAGAAAATTTCAAAGAAACTCACAATTTAATAAGAAGAGGTGATTTTATTGGTATAAATGGATATATAGGAAAAACTCCAACTGGCGAATTATCTGTATTTGATCCATTGCCTCAATTAATATCACCTTGTTTAAATAATCTACCAGAAAAGATAGAAGATCCAATACTAAAATATCAAAAGAGATACTTAGAATTTTTAACAAATAAAAAATCAAGAGATGTTTTAATCACAAGAAGTAAAATATTATCCATAATTCGTGATGAATTAATTAATAATAGAAATTATATAGAAGTAAATACACCAATATTATGTCCAAATGCTTCTGGTGCATTTGCTAGACCATTTGTAACACATTACAGTTCAGATGATAATAAAGAATTTACACTAAGAATAGCTCCAGAAATATATCTAAAAGAATTATTAGTTGGTGGTTTTAATAAAGTATTTGAAATAGGACAAGTGTTTAGAAATGAAAACGTTTCATTTAAACACCAACCAGAATTTACATCAATTGAAGGTTATTCAATCTGTGAAGATAGAAATTGTGTAATGAAAATGATTGAAAGTTTGCTTAAGAGATTAGTTAAAGAAATAATAAGCTCAAATGAATTACCATTAGTTGATAGAAATGGTGAAATCTATAAAACAATTGATATATCAAAGAGTTTTAATGTTGTGTCTATTCCTGAAGTTATAAAAGAATTACATCCAAATATTATTGATATTATTGATAGTATAAATATATATTATTATTATTATTATTATTTTATTAGAAGATGATATTAAAGAATTAAAATCAATTGCCGAAAAGAATAAAATTCATTTAAATCCTCCATATACTACAATCAGAATAGTTGATGATATTGTTTCTACTTTGATTGAACCAAAATGTATAGAACCAACATTCATAGTAGATCATCCAATAGTATTTATTCTATATATGCTTATTTATTGTTTATCTTAGATAACAAGTCCACTAGCTAAAGCGCATAGAAACAATAAGAAATTAGTTGAAAGATTTGAATTATTTATAAACAAAATGGAAATAGCAAATGCATATACAGAATTGAATGATCCAATAGAACAGAATAATAGATTCATTAGACAATGTTTGATAAAAGGCGAAGATGTTGAAATTCCACCAACGGATGATAGTTTTGTTGAAGCACTGACTTATGGATTACCTCCAGCTGCAGGATGGGGAATTGGAGTTGATAGATTAGTTATGATTTTGACAAAACAACATAATATAAAGAATGTAATGTTTTATCCATTAACTTAATAATGTTTTTGTTGTTATTAGAAGAAGAATATAAACATAGAAACCAAAATTGTTTAGAATTTTAGAATTTTCTTTAAATGATCATCAAACAAGTTGATATGCTCTACTTTTCTCTTCTCTTTTTTACTACTATTTTCATCATCACCATTAGAAGGAGATAATGGAGGTGTAACATCAATATCATTCTCAATTTTTGGTCTTTGTGGTCCATACACTGTCTTACCACTATCATTACTATTACTATTATTACTTCTTTCGTTATTCTCATTCATTTTATACTTAATCTCTTTCAATATTCTCTCATCTTTACACTCATAGAAATGTGGAGCTATTTCTAATAACCACAACGGATTTATATAACTAATTTCTCTCATATACTCTTCACTCGTTAATTCAACATCATAATAAATAACCCAATTCAACACCTTACTCACTCTTAACAATATTGAATTTGGATGAATATAAACACTTCTTCCATCTTTGATTGTTCGATAACTACCATCACTTGTTAATCTTGCTGCATTCATAAATAATCCAGTACAAAGACATTTCTTTATTACATTATAATTCTCATTACAACTTTCAAATTTTATATTATTTGTTCCGACTAATTTTCTTAAATATTTCTTTAATTGATTTCTTATTTCTAATACTCTCTTCATCGATTTGTAATCAATAAACCATTCATTACACCAATTATAAGTACCACCATTAGATATAAATTCATTATAAATTCTTAGATAAGTTATCATATCTCCATCTTCACTCTATTAATTATTATATATTAATAAATATTTATACTGATAAAGTATGAATTGCTTCTTTCCATTTTCTTCCTCCTTCTTGTGATTTCGGTTGTTCTCTTATTATATGTTGAACTGAAATCATTGAACAAATTGATAATGCTTCCTCAGTACAACCATATTTTAAGGAATTTATCAATATTGAAGCTATAATAAATAACAATAATAATGATATATATATAAATACATAGTTTTGGTTCAATTGGAAATTCTGCCATTTGTCGACCTAATAATGCTAATTGACAATTACTATCTAAAGCATTCAAAGCATATAATGTTTCTAATCCACGAATCATACTTTCATTTGGTGGAGGAGATAAAAAGTCAAAATGTAATATCTAAAAAATAATATATATCTATACATCATCAATTCCTAATGCTTTTAATTGTAAAATTGACCAACTCAATTCTGATCTTTGCATTTCAGGAACTGTTCTTTTGGGTAATTTCTTAAAATCATGTTCAGTACATAATCTAAAACATTTTCCATCACATATTCTTCCAGCTCGACCAGCTCTTTGTTTGGCTGAAGATCTTGAAATTGGTTGAACTAATAATGAATTTAATCCAGATACACTGTCATAACTACAGTATATATATAATAATATACAAAGGTATTTTAGCAAACATAGTATCTATCACATATACTATTCCAGGAATTGTTACTGATGTTTCTGATACATTTGTTGATACGACTATCTTACGATGAGTAAATGGAGTTGGTTGAAATACAGCCATTTGATTTTTATATGGTAAATTACCATGCATTGGTAATATTAACATTTGTCTATTCTTTTTGCCTAAATCACCACTTCTTTCTTCTAATTCTTTTGTTATTATTTCTATATCTTCTTGACCAGGTACAAATATTAATATATCACCTGCTTCTTCTCTTGTGTGAATATCAAATGCAGTTTGTATTGCACATTTTATATAATCAGGAACTGGATCTACTGAATAACTATTATATAATAATAATAATAATAATTATACAAGATTTCTACTGGATGTTGTCTTCCCTGTATTCCAATTATTGTACAAGTGTCTTTTGAACTGTGTTTACTTTCATTTGTCTCAAAATATCTTTTAAAAGCTTCAGCATCCATCTAAATATAACATAAATATAAATATACAGTTGCTGAAGAAACAATTATTCTTAAATCATTTCTTTTCCTTTGAATTTTCTTTACTAAACCAAATACAATATCTGTAAATAAAGATCGTTCATGAGCTTCATCGATTATTATTACACTGTATCTTGATAATAATGGATCCATCATAGTTTCCCTTATTAAATGGCCTTCTGTCATATATTTGATTCGAGTTCTTTCTGGATCGTATTTCATATCAAATCTTACACCATAACCTACCGTATCTCCTAAAGCTGTATGCATTTCGATTGCTACACGATTTGACACTGTCATAGTTGCTATTCTTCTTGGCTAGATATATTTTATCATATGTTTAGATACTTGAGTACAGGCAATACATCTACCTCCATCGGCCCATCCACATTCAAATAGGTACTGAGGTAATTGAGTTGTTTTACCACAACCTGTTTCTCCCACAAGAATCACAGTTTTATATCTCTCAAGAGCATATCTAAACAAAATAAATCATCATTTTCATACAATATGTCATTTCGATATTTATAAATTGGTAGTTGTTTTCTCTATTACTAGAAAGCAAACAAATATACTTGTTGAGTTAAAGTAAGATTAAGGTTCGAGTTAAAATTAATTACATTTGCTTCATGTTCCAAATCTCTATCAATTAAAGAGGGTAAAGTGCTTCCTGGCTTCCAAAATGCCATTATTTATATTTTCAGAAAATATATTCGTTTTAATATTCAAAATAGAATTAAACAAAAACAAAAATAAATTAAATTACTATACAACAAGACTGTTTTTCACTTACAATAATAATCTCTTCTCCTTCTGATATTCGATATAGTTTTAATTTTCCTATTGATGAAAATGTATCTAAGAATGATTCTAATTTTGATTTATCTATACTTTCTTTTATTGTGATCGATAATTCTTCTAAACTATCAAACACTTCTTTGTTTTCTTTCATTAATCTCAATTCACTTTCATTTAATACATTTCCTGATAAGCATATCTTTTTTAATGGTTTGAAATCTTTTAATCTTTCTATCAACATTTTCAACCCTTTTTCACTCATTCCAATATCTATTCAAATAAAATAAGCATATTATATTCATATAAATACTTGAAAGCTTTAATGATAAAGGATAATCACAATTATCATGTTCAACAAACTGATATAAATTTTTACATATTATTTCTACTCCTTTATCTCCAATTGGATTATTAAAAACAGAGATATATTCTTTATCAGTTAAATACCCTATTAATTTCTTTAATCCTATTGATGTGATTCTATTATTGGATAAATCTATCCATTGATAATTAATATGTTTAATTAATGAAATATGAGAATCAATAATATTTAAATCTATTTCATTAGAACTATAGATTATGTACTTGAAAAATCGTATAAAGCATTACCATAATTTCTTTTCTTTTTACTACAATAATCCAAATAATATCTCAATTCTTGGTTTGTCCATAATGAACATTTCATTTCTATAAATGGATATTCTGCTGTTTCCAGTGATCTTGTACATATTGATTTTAATCCATTCATTCTGATATTATTTCCATTTAGATTAATAACTTTACATCTTTTAATTTCAGTTGAATATAGTCTATGCGCTAATAATATCACGCTTTCATCATTTATTGAGATATTACTTATATTCATTTCACCATTACAATTGATTAACAAATTCAAATTGTTTAGTAATAGTTTAAATCCATTATTACCAATCGGGTTATCTATTAAAATGATTATATGTATATATATACTATAGATTAATAAACCTAGTATGCATTTATATTTTTTAACATATTTTATCAAATATTCTATTCCTGATGAATCAATTCTATTATCACTTATATCAAGTGTTATCTTATCATGAATTTTCTTTAAACCATATAATAAATGAATTAGTCCAACTGTTGATAATCCCATTTCTATATAATATTAAACATAAAGTATTATACTTGAACAATTTATTTTCCAATAATATAATAAATGCATATGTGGAGATAAGATTCTCATTCCTTCGTCTCCTATTTCATTTCCATTCATTTGAAGCTGTTGTAGACTTTTCAGTAATGATAAACTATTAATTAAAATTCCTATACTCTTATATGTTAGTTTATTATCTAGATAATAGCAAATATCAAATAATACTTCTTAAATCTAATCTTCTAATTCTTTTGAACTCATTTGATCTTAAAGAAATGAATGACTTGAAAAATTCATCATCTATTTCACAATCATTCAGATCCAATCTGCAACCATCTTTAATGTAATTGATCAATTTTGGAATGTCTTTATCAGTCAATAATTCTTTATATCCATTGAAATTAAATTGAATTTCTGAAATAGGATATTTAGAGAACAATGCTTTAAATCCTGTTTGAGTGAATATTATTATATGTAATATTTATTATCTTAAGATTTGGATATTTATATAATTCTTTAGATAATAATATAATTGATTTATCATTCAAATTCATGCTTTCAAGATTTAAGCCATCGTATTTATTTATCAATAAATTAAAATATGGAAGCAATAATATAAAACCTTTTGGACCAATAGGATTATCTAATTCATATTATAAGTGAATATAACATAGATATACTTTCCAAATTAACATATTCCAATTTCATCAATGGAATTGATTTAACAAATGATTTAATGAAATAATAAGTAAGATTACAATGGTATAAATCTAATTGTTGAAGATTACATAATTTTGAAAATGTTTTTCCAAATAACGATTGATATTTGAAAGACATATTAATATCTAGTTGAATAAAAATTAATATTACAATACTAAAAGATAGTTCTATTGGATTGATTATTTTTAATATTTTGAAGAAATAGCTGATTCCTACTTCGCAACTACAAAAAATATCTTTATTAATGACGATTATGTTTTTATAATAATCTGTAGAAGTTTTATGCGTACCAAATATCATCTTATCTAAATAACATTCTTTTCTTTCTTTACATTGATGATGAATTTGGTATTTTATTCTATTTTTTATTGATTTGTCTTCTTTGTATAATTTCATCATCAATAATATTGACAATACTCTTTTTCTTGGATTATTGTTGTATAATTCAATAAAACTATCTATTATCTCTTCCCTTTTTCTGTTTTCAATATAACATTCTAATGGAACTATTATTTGAAATATAACAGCTGAATAATCATTTAGGAACATTATTTCTTTTCTTTCATTACATATCATTACATTATCTTCTTCATCTCTCAGCATCTCACTCATTTTTATCATTTCTTTTTTCAACTCTTTTATGGTTATTCTATCTTCACTTCTCACTTTCAACATTCTGAATATCATCTCTTTCATTGCATCATCACATTCTACATCAACACTATATTTGCATCTCAAGATATTCTCTTTCGTTTTATTACTATTATTATCTTCATTAAATGGTAATTTCTTATTTATCATTTCATATAATATACATCCAATTGACCAAATTACACTTTTCTCATCACATTCATATCCATTCAACTCTTCACGGCTTTTGAAGTTTATATCATATACTCTCATTTCTTCTTCTTTTCTTAATGTATTTAAGAATAAATCACATATCTTTATTCTACCAAGTTTTTCATATATTATGTTACTACTCTTCAAATTATCAACCACTACATTATATTCACTTAATATCATCAATATATCACATATACTGCATATTATACTACAAATATCATCACTTGACAAAGATCTACTTCTAATAATATATTTCAAATCTGTATGATAGTAATCTCGTGATATTATTATACATTTATTAGTATTATTTATTTGATATACTTTTGATGTTAATAGGAAGGATTTACAACAATCTAATAGCAACGAGTTAATTTCCATTGATTTTAATATCATATTTTCTTTTATCCCAGCAATATTTAATACTTTAACCATTCTAATATCACCCTTTTGTTCTATTACCAATTCTACTTCACTGCTCTTCCTATCAGTTACTATTTTAATCTACAAAATTATAAAATGTATAATACTTGAGAACCGTAAGGTAATGCTGAGGATATCACTTCTTCAACAAAATATTTTAAGCAAAACATTTTCAAACACGTTTGACAAGATTAATCTCATATACAGTTTTACGGTATAGAAAATATAAATAAATAATTAAAATTATTGAAATAGCATATATTTATTAAAGGATAGATGTTATGGCTATTTGATTAATACCTTGATCATTTTAAGTGCTGCACAATTAATCTATATCCAATATCTCCCTCAATTAGATTATTAGTTTTGTTATTTATCTGTATCATGTTAGGTATGTTTTATTCAATTTTAAAAATTTATACCGTTTCATAGTTTGGCTTGATAATAAGCCGTTTCTTTCGTTTTTGTTTTTTTAATTTTTGATATTTTATATAGTAGAAGAATGGATACAGAGTATTTAAAAGATACAGTAGGTAAATCATTGAGTGAAGGTCTTGCTCATCTAGCAAAATGCAGAGCACACGATGCAGTTGAGTATCTTGGGTATTACTTAGTCAATTTTGTAGAGAAAGCTAATAATGAGATAAAAGTATTGTTTCTATAATATAATTAACTGAAATAGGTTGGTGATTTCAAAGATGAGTATAATCATAAAAAATCCGAAGCTGATTATGAACAACAGCAACTAGATATGGTACAAAATGTAATAGATGAAAAGCAAATAGAAAATGTCAAAATCCTTGAAGGAGTAAGAGAGGAGTTACGAACAGCAGAAGAAATAACACCTGAATTAATGAAAAAGGTAATAGAAACAATGCAAGTTTATACAAATGCTGCAAATATATATATCGGTCATGTAATCCCAGCAGCACCAGGTCAAGAAGAAAATGAAGAAGGAGAAGGTGGTGATGGAGGAGAAGAACCAGCAGAAGAAGAGGAGGAAGAAGAAGCAAAAGAAGAAAAAGAACCAAATGAAGAAGGTGGAGAAGAAGAAGATGATCCAACAAAACATTTTCCACCAAGTGAAGAAACAGATCCAGTAAACGAAGATCCTGATCCAATACCAGTAAACGACAGTAAAGCTAAAATTGAATATTTATATGTAACTCCCAATAATGATTTTATGGTTGATAATTTATTATTTGAAGGTGAAGGAGTAACTTGGGAAGTATGGAAAAAGAAGAAAGGTGAAGGAGAAGAAGAAGAAGAAGAAGAGCCAGAGGATGAAGAAGATGAAGAAGGAAAAGAAAAGAAACCAAAGAAAGAAGAACCTCCACCAGAACTATACATTCCTGAAGTATTATTGAATGATAAGATTAGATATTTTGATATTCCAAATTAGGTAGTTATTTAGCAATACCATTTACATGGAATAGTTCAATTCATCCTCATGCATTTGATGATTTATTTAAGCCAAAGAAAGCTGAAGGAGAAGAAGAAGAAGAAGGTCAGGAAGAAGAAAAAGAAGAAGAGGAGGAAGAAGAAGATGAAGATGGAGAAAAGAAACCAAAGAAGCCAAAGAAGGATGAACCACCTCCACCACCTCAAGCCAAGCCATTACCAGTTCAAATGTTGATTTGTTTAGATACAATGGGATATGATAAACAATTTACAGATGATGCAAGAGAGGAAGTTCATACTTGGTCACCTTTATTAGCTGATATATATGAAAGAATAGAAAGAAAACAGTTTTTGGAGGAAGTTGATAAATTCAAAGCATTACAAGAACAAAATTTAGTATATATATATATATATATATATTATTTATTTTATAAATAGAAAGATAAAGAAGAAGTAGCAGGTATAAATAAAGTCTCAGAAAAAGCAATTAAAGCTGGAATGAAAGATTTACGTCATCAAAAGAAGATTCCAGCTGAAGAAAAGGCAGAAATGGAAATGAGAATGAGATATGAAATAGCATTAGGTAATTTGATGGATAATTTCAAAGACAGAATCAATCTTTATGGTGATTTAAGAATACAACCAGATAAGACAATTACAACTATTTTAGTGAATTGTTTATATTTATTAGGTTATTATAATGGTGATTTAATGGAAGATCGAAGACCACATGTATTAGATTGGCAAAAGGTGAGAAAACTATTGAATGATGAGTTAATAAATAAAATACAAGTATATATAAATTATAATTATTTATTATATTATATAGAGTTACGATTGTGTAGTAAAACATGAAGTAGCTCCATACTCTACAGTAAAAGCAATAAAGAAAAATATAAGAAAAATAAGTGAAGAAAAACTATCAGAAGAAGCTCCATTTATGTTTTATCTGTTACAATGGATGAAGTCGTGTATTGAATTCCGTATAGCTGCAACAAATAAACGTAAGAAAGAAGAATTAGATGTAAGACTCGAACAATATGAGAAAGAAAAAGAAGAAGAGAGAATAAGAAAAGAACAAGAAGAAGAAGAAAGACAGAAAAGAGAAGAAGAGGAAGAAGAGAGACGACTGCGTGAAGAAGAAGAAGAGGAAGAAAGAAAGAGACAAGAGGAAGAAAAAGAGGGAGACGATGATGAAGAAGATTAATCTAATAATAAATATAATAATAAAATTTTATCTATTATTTCTTTTAAAATGAAATATTTTTATTTATGTATATGAATTATGAAATATGAATAATAAAAACAATTAAGGAAGAAAATTGTAATTATTATTTAATTACATAACAATTTGGCCAGGTTGTATAAGAGATTCTTTTATAGTTTTGTGTGGTAATATTATTGCTCCATTTAGATGAATTTCATCTTTAATATTTACATCTTCACCTAAGACAGTAATTCCTTCAATTCTACACCATTTTCCAACACAACTATCCCAACCAATTATACTATTTTTAACCCAACTATAACTACCAACTGTACAACCATCCATTAGAGTAGAATATGATAAACGAGCACCATCTTCTACTACACAATTTGCACCAATTACTACATCTGGTCCAATCAAAGCAGTTTTACTTATCTTCGCTGTTGGATCTATTACACAATTTCCAATAATATTTTCATCTCCATTATTACTATTATATAATATCTCTTTACGTTTCTCAGAACACATCTTTAAGTATAATGATACCCCTTTCAAATAGTCTTTTGGCTGGCCAATATCCATCCATAATCCAGGTAATAACATACAATGTAATTGTTGTTCTTCTGCCATTTTGGGAAATATTTCTTGCTCAATTGATGTTGGTCTTAATTCAATTCTATCTAAAATTTCTTTATTAAATATATATAATCCTGCATTGATATTATTACCTACATAAACTTGTGGCTTTTCTACAAATCTTAATATCATTCCTTCTTCATTTGATACAATCACTCCGTATTTAGAAGGTTCTTCTACTTGAGTTACCATAATTGTTCCTTCTTTGCCGTGGCTTTTGTGATATTCTAATAATTCTTTCAATGGATATTCGCAGATTACATCGCTGTTAAAAACAAAAAATGGCTCTCCATCGTTTAATAGATTTTTGGCTAATGCTAATGGACCTGCTGTTCCTAAAGGTTCTGTTTCGTGTGAACAGGTGATTTTAATTCCATACTATTTGTAATATGAAATGATATATAATACTTTCTTTTCCATTTCAACTAAAGCATCCATCATTTGTCTTGGTTGATAACTGACAGCTAAAATTACTTCTTTAACACCTACTTTGACCAATGCTTCGATTTGATGAACTACGAATTGGTCTAAATACTATAATTAATATATAACTTACAAATTGCAAAATTCAACTAGTGGTTTTGGTCTAGTGAGTGTTAATGGACGTAGTCTTGTACCAAATCCTCCAACTAATATCAAACCTTTCATGGATATTGAAAAAAATGAAGAAAGAATTATTTAAATTCAAGCCTGTTTGATCATTAATGGAAGAAATTCCTGGTATTATAACGATTTGTTTATCATATAGAACAATGTTTTCCTCATTTTGCCTCCTTGTCTAAAGAAATACCATTAGAACAATACGATTCAGTATGATTTTTACTTTACATTGTAGAGTATATATCATCCAGCAGCATGTTATTCACCACAAACTGATATAATTGTAGCTGAGAATTATAAAGTACAAGGAAATGAGTATTTTGAAAGAAATTATGATTTTATAGGTATTATAAAGCTAAAGAATATAAAGAAGCACTTGAATATTATACAAAAGCAATAATATATTGTCCATATGATGAAAAATATAATAAAAATAGAGTATGAACAATAATTAAGTAATTTATATAGTCAATATATTATTCAAACAGAGCAGCTGTTCATTTAGAATTACAGCATTTTGAAACAACAAAATCAGACTGTGATGAGTCTCTAAAGCACAATCCAGACAATTATAAAGCCTATTATAGAAGAGCAATAGCCGAAGAAGAACTTGATAAATTAGATGAAAGTTTAGCCTGATTATAAGAAAGTCTTAGAATATGACAAGTATAATCGTGATGTAGAAGTAAAAGTGAATAAATTGAATAAACAAATTGAAGAAAGAAATGAAAAAATGAAAGATGAAATGTTAGGGCAAACTGAAAGATATTGGTAATACAATTTTAGGTAAATTTGGAATGAGTTTAGATAATTTTAAACTAAATAAAGATCCTAATAGTGGTGGATATAATATATCATTTCAGAAATAAAAATGAAATGCATTTTTTGATTAATGAGTTTTTCTTTTTTATGCTTTTTTTTCTTTTTTTGAAATTACATAATATCTTATCAATAATACAACTCAATTTTTAAAAAACAAATCCATAGTATTCTTATAATACAACTCTCCCAATTCTTTCATATCTTTACCTTTTACTCCACTTAATACTTCCAATACATTTACAATAACACAAGGCTCATTTCTACTCTTCACTAACTTACCTTCAACATATTTCTCTTTCTTACACAAATCCCACTTCGTTTTTACATATTTATAACTTGCATGGGTTGGTCTAATATCACACCATGGTGCATCAGTTTCTATCATTATTCTATCATCTGGTATTGATTTAACTACTTCTAATTGTTGTTCAGTTTTCAAAGAACAACCATTTATACCTATTGATAGATTTAAATCTAATAATTTTGATGCTTCTTCTTTTGTTCCAGTAAAACTATGAACTACTCCACCAACTATTCTATCTCTATTTTTACTCATTATATTGTAGAAATCATCTCCTGTATTTCTATCGTGTAAAAACATTGGAAGTTTGTATTTTTCACTTAAATCGAATTGTCTTTGAAAATTCTTAAGCTGCATTTCTTTTGGACAGAAATAAAGTCTATCATAATCTAAACCACACTCTCCTATAGCTACTACTTTGTCTTTCCCTTCTTCAATAATCTTACTTAATTCTGAAAAATATTGTTCATAATCTTCTTCTTTAAATTCGTTACATCTTGTAGGATGTATACCTACGGTAAAATATAGCCTTGGATCAGTTTTTGCTAATTCTAATGCTTCTTTAGATTCTTGTAGATTACTGGATGTAATAATAATCTTTTGCATCCCTATTTTATATGCTCTTTCCAATATATCATCGAAATCATTTTTATGAATTTGTTTATCTCTATAAATGCCTCTAAACATTGGATCAAGCAAATTTAATCCCTAATTATCACATAACTATTTTATATATAAAATACTATATCACAATAAGGAATTTCAGCCATTTCACTCATTACTCTTCGAAGATGATGAATAAAATACAATTCTGCAAATTAGATTATCAAACTAGTTTGATATATTCCAATTTTATTTCCGTGTATATATATTAACAATTCAATAAAATAAAATATCAATTATTTATTCTATATTAAAAAATTGTTTTGATAATTCTTTCTTTACCTCTTCTGAAATTCCATTCAGTTTTATAACTTTTATCAAATAGAATGTTTCAAAAAATGATTCTAATTCTGTTTTATCTATATCTTCTTTTAATGTAATTGACAATCTGTATAAACAATTAAATATTTCTTCATTTTCCATCATTAATCTCATTCCTCTCTCATTTATTTCATTACCTGACAAATCAATTTGACTTAATGGTTTATAATACTTCATACTTTCAATAAGCAATTCTAATCCTCTTTCACTCATTCCAACATCTATTTAATAACATACAATCTAAAATACTAGATAAGTTCATGTATGATGAATATTCTACAAATTTATCTAAATATTTACATGCTATTTCTATTCCATCATCTCCAATTAGATTATTATATATTGAAATGTGATGTAAATCTTTTGGCAATGAATCTGCTAATTCTTTTAATCCATTGGAAGTAATGAAATTATTGGATAAATCTAATATATAATAATCAATCTGTTTAATCAATGAAATGTGAGAATCGTTAATATTCAAATCTATATTACTATATATTTTGATTTTATACTAGAAAAATCATATTCCTTATAACCTGCTCTTTTCTTTTTAATACAATAATCCAAATAATACTTCAATTCTTCATCTCTCCACAAATTACATTTCATTTGTATAAAGGAGTAGTTATCATGTCTATCAGGGCTATTCTTTTCTAAGGATTTTGAACAAATTGACTTTAATCCATTCATCCTGATATTATTTCCATTTAGATTTATTCTATGGCAATAGCCAATATCGTTAATCTTATCTGCTAATAACTCTATACTTTCATCATCTATTGATATATCATTTATATTCATTTCATAAAAACCTTTAACTAACATCTTTAAATTGTTTTGTAATAACTTAAATCCTGCATTACCAATCGGATTATCTATTAATAAATATTGAATATTATTTTAATATAAGTACTTTCAATAAATAACAATTTTATATTATCATTCTCTTTCATATAATTCATTAAATATTCAATACCATTTGAATCAATATTATTATTACTTATGTCAAGTTTGATCTTTTCTTTAAGATTCTTTAAACCATCAAGCAAGTATTTTATTCCAGTTGAAGATAATCCCATTTCTATTACATAGTAAATAAACACAAATATTATACTTGAACAATTTATTCTATTAACCTTTCCATCATCATGTAATAATAATTGCAAATGTTGAGATAATATTTTCATCTCCTTGTCTCCTATATCATTTCCATTTAATTCAAGATAATAAAGATTTGAAAATGAAGATATTTTATTAATCAGTAATTCTACACCTTTATATGTTAGTTTATTATCTAAACAATAGAAAAAATAGAAAAAATACTTCTTAAATATAACTTTTCTATTATATGTAATTCATTTAATCTTACAGCAACAAATGATTCGATAAAAGCATCATCAATTTCTAAACTATTCAGATTCAGCCCATTTAGACATTCTAAAATGTATTTAATCAATTCTGGAAATGTCTTTATCAATCAGTAATTCTTTACCTCCATTAAAATCAAAATATGTCTTGGATATAGGAAATACAGAGAATAAGGCTTTTAAACCTTTGTAATGAATATTTTCATTGTTTCTAATATCTATTTTTTGAAGATTTGGGTATTTATATAATTCTGAATGATAATAATGCCATTGATTCATCATTTGAATCTCATCCCTTGAAGATCCAATTCATTATCCTTGTTGATTAATAAATGTAAATATGGAAGTAACAATCTGAAACTTTTAGGACCTATGGGATTGGCTATTTATATATTAATATAAAAACAAATTAATAAATACAAGATAAATTCACTTGTTTCAATTTCATCAACGGAATTGAAGCTACAAATGGTTCAATGAATTGAGAAGAAAGATTACATCCTGATACATCCAAACTATTAAAATAGGGTAGTATAGACAAATGTGATGCTAGTAACGATTGGTATTGGAGTGGAATACTAATCCAGTCTGAATAAATAACAAAATATTACAATTATACTTATTTTGAATTTTATAGGATTATTAATTTTTATAATTCTAAACAGATACTTAATCCCTTCTTCACACAAACATATACACTCTAAATCAACTGTGATATTCTCTTTATTAAACAGGCCACTATTAATATTAAACATCTTTTCATCTAAATAACATTCCTTTCCTATTTCGCATTGGTGATGGATTTGAAAATTCAGTTTATCTTCTACTGATTCATCATTTTTGAATATTTTCATCATTAATAATATCGACAATGCTTTTTCATTTGGTATATTGTTGTATAATTGTATTAAACCATCTCGAATATCTATTCAATTATAAATATTATCCAATATAATTGCATATATATACTTTCCCATTTATTTCTTTGAAGATAATATGTTTCTTGAACATTAAATGGTGATACTTCTATATAATAATCATTATTGAATAATGTTTCTTTTCTTTCTTCATATATCATCAGGTAATTATCATCATCTCTCAATATTTCACTCATTTTAATCATCTCTTTTTTCATCTCTTTCAAACTCATTCTATCTTCATTCTTCACTTTTAACATTTTGTTTATGATTTCTTTCATATTATCATCACATCTCTCATCTAAACTGTATTTACATTTCAATATATTCTCTTTTGTTTTATTGATATTATCATCTTCACAAAATGGTAATTTCTTAAACATCATTTCATATAATATACATCCTAATGACCAAACCACACTTCTTTCATTGCATTCTAATCCATTACACTCTTCTGGGATTTTGAAGCACATATCATACACTCTCAAATCCTCTTCTTTTCTCAATGTGTTTAAGAATAAATCACATAACTTAATATCATTATTCTCTTCATATATTATGTTACTACTCTTTAAATTACTTATTATTACATCATATTCACTCAATATCATCAAAATATCACAGATTTCATAAATCATACAACAAATATTACTAACTGAAAATGATTTACTCTGAATTATCTCTTCTAAATCATTTGCGTAATAGTCTCTATCCAAAACTATATATTCACTACAACTATTCATTTGAAAAACTTTAAAAGAATATAGATATGAAGAGAAACAATCTAACCACATTATGTTATTCTCCACGAATTTATACATTTTCTTTTTCTTAATTCCATCAACATTAATAAATTTTACCATTTTCATGTTATTATTATGTTGAATAACTAAATCCATTTCATTTTTATTCTTTTCTATCTTTTCCTTTACCTAAAAATATAAATTTATCATCATACTTTAGTTTCATCTAATAACAACTCATCTACAACATTTTTAAAACAAAACATTTTTGAAAAATAGTCGTTTCAGAAATTTTATTTTCTAAATAAAACGTTATTATCAATAGATTAATTAGCAACCCAATACAATACAATAAAATAAAATCATTTAATATGTTACTAGAGAGACATCACAATAATACACTTTATTTGCACTTCCTACTGTTATATATAATACTTTCTCATCATAATTCAAGCATAAGCCTGTTATATCTGGTTCAGGAACACTAATTTGTTCTACTAAGTCACCATCACTGTTTATTATTGATATTAAGCCATTCTTTGTTTCTATTTATCGAAATATTACATGATAAATAATCATACCTTCACTAGGATAGTCAAAATGACCTATAAATAAGTAATTCTTTAAATGACTAACACATATTGATTTAGGTCCCATTCTTCCATTAAATGTATAGAATACTGATGGTTGATATACTGATGGAGGATCTTCTACTAGTCTCAATATTCTATTTGCTAAAAATTCACAAACATATCTAATATTGATTATATAATAGATTAAAATATAATACATATATTTTTCTGTTTTGCTGTATGCAATTCCACATGGACAAGCTAATCCTCTATCAATAATTGGAACTAAAATGAAGTTATTCATACTCCAAGCTAATTGATAAATAGCTCCATTTGGATTAATCACTGATGTGGCTCCTGCTGGACCACTATCAGTAAATACTAAATTTCCTGTTTTTGATCTAGCTACAGAACTTGGTCCAATAAATTGTCTTCCTTCACATTCACTACAAACTCTACGATTCTCTCCTTTTGGATCAAGATACAATAAAGCCTTGTGAGCAAAATCAGTTACATAAAATCCACCACTTGGATCATATGCTGCACCTGTTGGTTGACCACCTGAATTAGCCCAAATTGTAGCAGTTTTAGGATTAGAAAGGTTAATTTCAAGAATTTCACCAGTGTTATTGGATATTACATATAATTTATCATCAACTAGCACTGGAGATGTTAAATAGTTTCCACCTTCATATAATAGTATTGGTTCCATTATTTGAAAGAAAAGTTAAAAAAAACGATTATTTAGGTTTGAATGGTTTGAAATTCTATTAAGAATAAACATGAATATCTCGTTAAATAGAATACTAATATCGCTTGTTGTTAGATTTTTGGAAATATTGTTGCTTAAAACATACTACTGTGCTGATGAATTCTGGCAGGGACCAGAAATTGCTCATAAATTGGTTTACGGATATGGATATGAGTATAGGCATTTCTTCATGAAAATATTTAAGTATAGATCATGGGAATGGACTGATAAAAATCCAATTAGAAGTTATTTTCATCCATTAGTTTACGCTGTTGGTTATTATATGTTAAAATTATTTGTATATAATTATATTTGTGACATATAGAATATAAATAATCTTGCAATAGTACAATTAACACCAAAATTAATTCAATTACCATTTCTGGTTTTGTATGATGAATGTATATACTTATTAACATATCGAATATTTGGACATTATCCTGCTTTATTCGCATATATATGTAATCTATCCAATTACTTTTTAGCTTATGGTTTAATAAGAACAAATTCAAATTGTTTTGAGACATTTTTCTTGGTTTATTCATTATGTGTATGGAATTTTGAAAGTCCAAATTCTAGAGGAAAAGAAAGGGTTTTAGGTATTCTATTATCTGGTTTAACAGTATTATTTCGTCCAACACCAGTAATATATTTAATACTCATTTATTCATATCATTTTTACATTACAAATACAAAATTAGAGTTTATATTTTTCAATTTATTACCAATTACAGTTTTGTTATTTTTACTTCAAATTATTTCAGATTCTTTATTCTATGGCCATTTTACTGTTACTATGTTTAATTTTTTCATTTTTAATTTGTATTCTAACAACAGCAGTTTATATGGAGTTTTGCCTTTTTATTGGTATTTTGCAGTTGCACTTCCTGTTATGTGTGGAATATATATTTTATTATTGCCATTAATATTGAAATATTGTAATAATTTATGTATATTCAATATAGCAATTATATCTCTACTATTAAATTCGCTATTTGATCATAAAGAATATAGATTTATATATGTTGCCTATTTCTTTAATAACAATATATTTTGGTGATGTGATATATCATTTGTGGATAAAATATGGTAATAAAATAATAAATTGTTTATTAATAATTACTGTTATAATACATACAATTGTATTTGTATTTTTAGCAAGAATTCACCAAAGAGGATCATTAGATGTGATTGGAGTATTTATCATATGAAGTTAAAGACAAACCAAATGATATAAAAGTGTATATTTTAGATACTTGTCATATGACGCCTTATTATTCTTATATCCATAAGAATATTACGATGTCATTTCCTGATTGTTCACCTGCTAATAGAAAAAGAGTTGGTGGAAGTGATACAGATAGATTAATTAAAAATCCTTTAGAATTTGTATATCAAGCATTTGATGATGGTGATAATAATAGAAATTTACCTGATTATATTGTGACAACTGAATCTAAAATGAAAGGAATTGAATCTTGGCTTGATGAGAAAGGATTTAAGAAGGTATAATTATGTAATTATTTTGACATAATAGATATATCCTATATCGAAAGTAGCGATTATTGAATATGATCCTGATGTAAAATTCTATATATTTAAACGATAATTTTAATTTTTCATTTGTTCTTAAAACGGATATAAAACGAATATATATTTGAATAAATAATCATTTGATTTGTTTTTTCTCGTTATATACAACCCTTTTAGCTTTGTAAATAATATTTCAGGATGAACATGGTTCAAGTGAGGAATAATAAACTGTTTATATTCGGATTTCTATCATTCATTATACAATTTGTGCTAGGATTAGTATATCCAGATCCAGATATTATTATTGGGGTAAACAATGATTTTTCAGAATTTCCAGATGATTTTGTTGATTATAACAACTTCACAATAGTAAAAGATCATTTCCCAGGTACTTTACAAATCGATCCTGATACAGGTGAAATATTTGGATCATGTGAATACACATTTGTCACTAGGGATTACAAAATAAGAGCATTGAACAACAATACTGTTGAAGAAGCAGTAGTATCAATAACAAGTATATATAATCTTTTATTATAATACAATTATCATAGTAATTGATGTACCATATTACTGCACAATTGGTTTTGATACATTTTACTTAATTAATGGTCAATATATCAATTTCCAGTTAGTATGTAACACACCAATACGATATTGGTATTATTCACCATCTCTACCTCCTGGACTGAAATTAGTGAAAGAAAAAGGACTATTAATTGGAACAGTAACAGATTATAATAAGGAAGATTCAATACTGACGAAAATAATAGCAGAAAATGAATTAGGTAATTATTCATTTCTAATTAATTTCCAACCATCTGAAACGAATCTTTATGATACAGGTTTAACTATTTGTTATGCAGACACTGATTCTTCTCAAGCTTATTTTAGTCGAACTTTATTATCATATCAAGATTGTAGTTTTACATCAATGATCAATGTAGATCGTAGGAGAAGTACTTATCAGAATGGAATTACAATAAGATTTGTTAGTTATCTGAATATATTTGATGAATCAGATTATGAGTTTCAAATAGAATGTATAGGATGTTGTGCTTTATATATTCAAGATTTAGAAGATCCATTAATTGATAAAACAGATTGTAGTTCGTTAAGAAGTAAAATATCAAAATTGCATTTATCCAAAGGATTATATGATTTAGAATTGTACTATTCTGCAACAGTGAAATATTATACAGTAAAATTATATTGGAAAATGGATGAAAATGGTTGGAGTGTTATTGGTCCAAAATATTTCAGAGTGAAAAGACAACCACCAGCGTATTTGTCATATCGTTCGAATAGAATAATCTTTGAATTAAATTCACCTATTGATGAAACTCCATTATATCTTGGTTTTGCAAATCAATTTAGTTATGAGGAATTAGAATATAATAATAATGAAAAAGGTAATGGAATAACTGTAGATGTAAAAACTGGTAGAATATCAGGTATAATCAGCACTTTACCTAAAAAACCAATTCATTTAAAAATAACATCTTTTGGTATAGATGGTAAAGATTATACTGATATATATTTAATCCCAAGAATTGATAGCAATTATTACCTTCAAAGATTGCAGATGTCTGTTTATTTAGCAAGGGAAGAACAATGTAATAATAATAATAATAATAATAATAATAATCTATCTTTTGAACCTGATACAATTGGAATAGATCGATTGGTTTATAAAACATTTATTAATAATGTGAATTACAGTGATGTTCTACCAAAGTCGTTTCCTGGCTATATATTGCCAACTACGTTATTCACTTCAACTATCGAAGGGGAAATTGTAGTGGAAAGATATGGAAATTATAATATTACCGTTATAGGAAATGGTCCACTCATAGTGACTGTTGGTAGTGTAAAATCAGAGAATTATGAATGTACAAATAAGCCAATTTCAATAATCATATCCGTTTCATTAACAACTAAATATAATTACTTCAAAATATCACATGGTCATTTCACAAATCTATTGAAATTAGAAGTATATTGGTGTTCCAATGAATTGAACATACCATTTCAACTTATTCCACCTAAAAATTTTGCATATTACAGTGACTTACAGTTTGAATATTCAACCTCAGTTGCAATGTATGTAGGAGGTGAATCAATTGAGCCAAGTATTCCATTCATATCAACAACAGAAAAAATATTATATTTCTTCGTTTATCCACTATTACCAAGTGGTTTAATATTAGATACAAAGACAGGAGTGATTAGTGGAATTCCTGATGTTTTATTCTCTGATATGAAGAATTATGTTGTTAGAGCAACAACAGAAAGTGGTGTTCATATTAGAACTACTGTTAGAATCAGTATAGTGACAATTATACCTCCTTGTAATATTATCTTCTTTGTTGAAAATGTTCCTGTCACTAAAATCAATGGCGAAATAGGAGTGGAATTGAATACTATTCAAATATCCGCAAGAGGTACAATAAAATCAATTTCAACTGTTCCAAAATTACCTGAAGGATTAGTAATAGATTTTGAGAATCATATTATTAAAGGAACTCCAATTGAAGAATTTAATGGAAAAATCACATTTCATTTTGGTAATTATGGCGGATATTCATTTTATAATATTTCTATGAATATAATAAGTTGTAGTAAAGGTGGATTTATTTCAGTTCACTTCTATTATTCACAAGGAACAGGAAGTACAATCGTTAATCTAATTGATGATAATGATAATTCTACTAGTTATATAACTAATAAAGAAATAACAACATCTTTTGATCAATCATTTTGTTTGAATTATTCCAATTTTACATTGTTATTAAGTCGAGTTGAAGGAACTCCAGTGACTTTCTTTGTTGATACTTATAACCATACAATGTTAACACTTGGAGATACTACTAAATGGCCAATTACACAGAACTTTACATTTAAATTTACATCTATGATTACTCTACCAGAATTATCCTATTATTCAGGAAATAATTTAATAGTGTATTCTTATCATTTCAATTATTATCAACCAATATTAGAGAAGAATATAGCTTGGTTTGAGATGTATAATTGTCCATTAACAATGACTATTAACCCAGTGACTGGGGTTATAACAGGTCATTTAGATGATAATACATTCTGTCTAGTAAAAGCATGTAATTCCATTGGTTGTAGTAATGTAACGGTTAGTTTTACAGTTATACCATGTGTTTTACCTTATCGTACATTTACAGTTACTCTTCATCCACTATCACATTCATCTGATATTTATGTATCAATAATTGAAGGAAGGCAAAAGAATAAAATATTTCAAATGAAATCATCTGGGAATTATGAAGATGAAACATTCAATATATGCTTAGATCAAGGTTATTATTATGTAGTATTAAACAATAAAACTGATGATTTATGGGTTAAAGGCTCTTATGTTGATATTACCTTAAATTCGTTTACATTATTCTCATCACATTCTTCTTTATGGGATTCTCAATATCAAATGATTACAAAAGAATATTTTCCTGATCCATTGTTATTTAAATATACATCGAAATATGTTAAGAATTGGAATTTACAAGATTTTGATGATTCTAGTTGGAATGTGATGAATGCTAGTTACTTTTCTACCTGAATTAAACTCAACTGATTTATATTTGAGATTTGATATGGAATGTGATAGTTTATTCATTGAAGCATTACAGTTTCATTTCTTATTTCCTAAAACAAGTTATGAAATTGAAGTTTATATAAGAGGAACATTGTTTACTATGTATGCAACTTCACAGAATAATGAAAATGAAGAAAATAATGAGAAAATAATGAATAGAAAATCCCCTAATAATAATCTACTTATCTTCTCATCATTAATTAAAAAGTATTTTGTTAAAGGCAATAATGTAATTTCTATTCATTTAAGACAAGTTGATTCTTTACAATGGAGAAGATCATATGAAATATATTGTTATGTTTCTCATTCTGGTACAACTTATAGTACAACAACATCTATCTATTCTGATTTCTCCTTTGATTCATTAGATACTGTAATGGAAAATATGGTGGATGGAGATATATCAACTAACTATTTACCTATCATTAACTACGAAACTTTAAATATTTCGTTTATATTATCTTATGATGGTTGGACTCAAGCTTCAATCAATTCATATTACATTCGACCTGGTTTTGAAGGCAGAGAGATGGATCCAAGGTCATGGACCTTATTAGGAATAAGAAATCATAAAGAATATGTTATAGATACACATATAGATGAAGTATTTGAAAGAAATGAAGTTAAATATTTCTTATTTCCTGAAGGAACTGAAATGTTTGGGACTTATAAGTTGATGTTGATAGATTATGGTGTTGTTTCATCCAATAATCGTTCTAATAGAATACATATCAGTGAATTTGGTTTAGTAACCCAAAGATATGAATATTGTCAGAATATCTTAGGATTTCCTGATACAAGAGCTAATACTAAAAGAGTATTAAGTTGTGGACCAGGTTATGATGGTATTAGAATAAGAGAATGTGATAATTATTGTGTATGGGGTGCTTATCCATCATTTGCAGAGAAATGTAAATTGGCATTACCTCAAAATTTAGTTTATCTGTTTAATACATCTTTGTTATATCATTTACCTGTAGAATATTTGGGTAGAATATATCCAAGAGTTGGCGGTGCTCAATTAAGATATATGATATTTCCTGAATTACCGAAAGGATTATCATTTGATGATTTAACAGGAACAATCAGTGGAACTCCATTAGAAGAATTACCATTACCAGTCAAATTTACAATTACAGCAATGAATGAATTAGGTAAAACATCAACGAGTTTATACATTCAAATAATAAGAGTATTTTGTCCAGAAACAGTAGATTATCCCAAAACAGATGTTGGTGAAGTTGCAATAATTCATTGTAAAGGTCAATCAGGTTATAAAGCAAGAGAATGTATTTATAAGAATCACAGAGTTCAATGGTCTTCAAAAGAAGAAAACAATTGTGGAGGTAGTAAGCCAATTCCAACTTCTATTTATATTATTGTGATTGTCGTAGCTTGTTCTGTGGCTGCTACTATTCTGGTGATAGTTATGTTTAGAGTGAAGAATAGGAATATTGATGGAAGTGATGATGATGAAGTTCCTTCTAGTTTACAAGAGTCTGATTTCTATAATAGAATATTGACAAAATCATCTATAGATGAATCACTTCTGTCTGATGATTAGTTTAGTGTTTTATAATCATTATTATAATTTTATTTAATTATGTTATAAAAACATTTTGTTTATATATTTACATAATTAATAATTAAATAGTATTTACCTCTTTTTAAACAATCCTCCTTTGAATAATGAAGAAATACCACCACCTGAACTTTTAGCAACTTCTGTCTTCCCAACTATTGGATTTTTAACTCTCTTTTTATAGTCTTCTTCTGCTTCTCTCTCAATTTCAATAACTTTTAAAGAAATCATATCACCTGCTGGGTCTACAGATTGAGTAGGTTGGAATAAATCTACCCATACATAATCACTCTATTGTATAATAAAAAAATGTATAATACATCACCACCAGCTTTAGCACGGAAATGATAACATCCTTTCAATGGAAAATTTGCTACATAATAACAAATACAAATTATACATCTTATATCTCCTACAGTAACCCTAGATTTATTAATTTCAAAAGCTCCTTCTTCATGATCCTTGACACCACTTTTCTATGTATGTATATATTTATATAAAGGTAATACAACTAATGTATATTGAACAACAACCATGAAAATCAAAGATATCTTCTTTAATCAAAAAATACTTTGAACTTATGTTAGTAGTAATTCCATCTTAAATAAAATGGCAGATAAAAAGACAAGAATTCTAAGACAAATTGACTTTTACTTTGGTGATAGCAATTTGCCAAAAGATAAATTTTTAAAAGGATTAGTTGATTCAAATCCACAAGGTTATATCCTTTACATCACATATTTTTTTATATTCTTTAATCGTTTTACATGTTTCATTAGACTCAATTATGTCATTTAAAAGAATGAAGTCATTAACAGAAGATAAGAATGAAGTAATTGAAGCAATAAAAGAGTCTTCATTAGTTGAAGTATTTTTCAATCATTATATTATTGTAGTTAAATGATGATAACACAATGTTAAGAAGAACATCACCGTTACCAACAGATTTAGACACAATGGCACATACGTTACGTATTGCTCGTTTCCCAACAACCAGTACACTCGATGAAATCCAAGAGTTCATTGACAAATACGGAAAATCAAAGTGTATCAGAATGAGAAAAGACAAAGAAAAGAAATTCAAAGGATCAATATATGTTGAAATGTCAACCAAAGAAGAATGTGAAAAACTCCTTTCTGAAGAACTCAAATATAGTGGTGAAGTATTAACAGAAAAATGCTACTTACAAGATCACTTGGATAGTAAAAAATCTAAAAAGCCAAAGAAGAAGGATGATAATAAGAAAAATGAATATGAACCAGGCTGTGTATTAAAAGTCAAGAATATCGGTGAAGGTGCAAATAGAGAAGATTTTGAAGCTGTTTTAAATAAGAAGCAATATCAATTCATTGATTTCTGTAGAGGACAAACTGAAGGATTCTTGAGATTCAAAAAACCAGAATTTGCAAAAGAAACATTAGAAAAATTTACATCTGAAAAACCAGTGATTGGTGGAAATGAAATTGAAGTAAGTTTAGTAGAAGGAGATGAAGAAAAAGAGTATTGGGAAAAGATATCTGATTTAAGAAATCAGAAGAAACAGAAAGGTCAAAAGAGAGGAGGTGGTACAAAGAGAGGAAGAAAGGGAGGTAATGAAGGAGGTAAAAATAAAAAGGCAAAGACTGATGATGGAGATGAGGAATAAATTCTAACAGAAATAATAGTAAAATACAATTTAGTTCATTTGTTATGAATTTTTTTATTTTATTGCGGTGGTATATAATTAAAACAACAAATCTAATCTAATAATTAATCACATTATAAAGGAAAATATATATATATATAACTTAAACATACTATAAATAAACTTTATTTATATACATTCTAATATATTTCAAATACTTTATCTATCTAATATACTCAACAACAGATTCTAATAATTATTTCTTATGTTTTTTGTTTCAATTTCATCTGTTGCTGATGTTGCAATGTTCTCATCTCCAATGAACATCGTTTATACTTTGATACATATCCTCCTGAGGATGTAGGAACAAGTCCAGGAACTGTAGGAACAATCTGGGTTGGTGTACAAATTGGACTACTTGTATTAGATAATGATATTGTCGTATTTGTTGTATTAGTGTTTGTACCAGTCCTACTATTGATTGCAACAGTGAAATTATTATTCATATTTACAGTAGTGTTATTGGCATTAGTATCACTTACTGACCTTAATGATTGAGGATATTGAGCAACTTGTGATTTCTTATGGTTTAATAACAATATACTACTATTCTCTTCTTGTGTAAGTGGTGGTGGTAAAAGACATTGTTGTAATGGAGTTGTATTTAAGAAATTACTATTTGTAGAGAGAGATGATAATGAATAATGATTATCACAACTATCACCTCCTCCATTTCCTATACTACTAATTTGTTTCGCTCTTAAACCATATTTAGAGGATTTATGACGATAACATAAATTACTTATTCCTGTACCAATACTGATTACTCCATTATGAGTGAGATTTTCAATCCTGAATTTGGATAAATAACTGTAACAAACTTGATCTAAATGAATTCCTAATGATGTTGCTAAATCATGTGATTCTAATGAATAATCATAGAGATATTGATTGTAAGGTGCAAATAAATATTTCAAACAACATTGAGGTGGACAATTTCCATTGTGAGATTCACGGTAGGTTTTGATACTATCAAATTTGATGAATCTTTTCAGTATAATATTATATGTTTTCATTGTGTAGAACATCACTCGATATTTCATAACTGATATTTTTAAACTCCTAAAAAACTTAGGATTTGATTTATCTAATTCAATAATTTGTGAATAAGTGATATGATCGTCTGTAGATCCTACTATTTTACTATATAAATAAGATATTTCACCAAGTGAGAATGTTACACCTGTCTGAGCACAGAATTGACAAAATTGTATAAATGTTAAAGGACGGGATGTAAAAAGTCTTGAGGCATATAATAATACTACGAATAAAATGAAATAATATACTCTTTAGCAAGTGTGAGAAAGGAATAAAAGATACTGTAGTAACTGTCCAGAAAAAATCACTAAAGGAAATTTCGTTTGAAAATCTTTCTAATACTAATCTCGTTAAATCATCACTAAAAGAAATGTAGTTCTGTATTGATCTTTTCGTTACTTTACCTCTAGAAATATATAAAATATTTTAATACTTTTTAGGTGACATTTTCTCGAATATATTGGATATTTGAAGCAGCTCATAGTTATTAACTAACAATGAATTATTACGAAAACAATAAACATACGATGATAATATTGAGCCATAAAAAGCCCATCTGTGTATAACAAATATTTCATATTCATTGTTTATAAAGTCATTTTTATTTTCTAGAAATTGTTATTCTGTATAACCGACTTCTCAAACCTATTCTCGAGCAAAACACAAATACAAATTATTAAATTTAGAAATAAATAATTAATTTATGGTGGTAGAATATAGTAGAGCCCCTTTCTCTAAATGGTCTTGTCGTATTAATCTGAATTTTGTATCGCTCCAAAGACAATCTAGTCCTTTTATCAAAATTAGAACTTCTATATTATCTTTTTCATTATTAATTTGAATTTCATCGTTTATCCATGATTCTATATCCTTTTCAATTAGAACCCCTGGATCATCCAAACGAAACTCTTTAATAATATCTTCTAAGTTGCAATTCAAATACTCGCTATATGCTTGGCATTTTCTGTTCTTCCCCTTTAATTGCATACATATATTATTAATTAATCGATATTTATTTATGTCATACTTAGTCTTAGTTGTTGTATATATGTTCATATCATTTTGAACTTGACATTTTGTCAATTGACAACATAAATTCTTCAATTGTATAACATAAAATGTCTGATTAAGTATATGTGGCTTACAATTTGGACTATAGTAATTCTCATATATCACAGATATAGCTGGAGGAATAACTTCAATGTTTTGAGAAAATTCACATGATTCTAAAAGTATTTTAAATATATCTGAAGGTGAATCAAGTGAAATAACAAACACTATTTTGTTCTTATTTCTATTAAACAATCTTTCACTTTTAGATTGATAGAATTCTATTATACTTTCTAAAGTTATTGGACTATTTTCTAGAAATTTCTTTTTGTATGATTCAATATGATATGAGTTTTTATAAAAACATATATTCATACTTCTACTATTTGATGATATATCAATTCCGATTGAATTTGTTAAATTATTTTGATTTTGGCTGTTTATATGAATTGGATTTTCATTTATCTGATTTAGTATATTCTCTATAATCTTGTAATTATCAATTATTTCATTGTTGAGAATATATGGATTGTTAATTGGATGATAATCATTTTGTTTTCTATAATATAAAATATATAAATAAAAATTAAAAACAATAAATTGCTTTATAAATATACAGTTTAACTGATCCTGATAACTTACACAATGATTCATATTCTATTCATAATATATATTATCATAAATATTTACTCTGTAGTAGAGTTGTTTCAATTGATAAATCTTGATCTGTTATAAAATCTGATCTTTGAGACATTATCAAAGTTGATGTGAATGACTGAATTGGTTTTGTGTTTTTTATTTCTTCTATTCTATTCTCAATACTATTTACTTTTTCCTCAACATTTCTAACTCTGTTTTCATATCTTTGATTTGTTTCTTCTACAACTGTTATTCTTTTATTTACTTGATTTATCCTATTCTCAAATTTTGCTTTAAGAGATTGGAATGGATTTATTCAATACACCAACTGTATCTACAACAGTTTTTATTTCATTATCACTTTGTATTGTTTGATTAATCTGATTAGTGCTTTCTAATTTATCTAATCTTTTTGATAAAATATTTAGCGAGTCTATTATATTCTGATATTGACTTTGTAATATATTGAATTGTTTTTCTAACAAAGAAATTTTACTAACTTCATTTTGTTTATCTATATTTGCTTTTTGATTATTTTCAATATCAGCTAACCTCTTTTCTATACTTGTATACATTAAAGTACATTCTTATACCAAATTTCTCTACATATGGATCTATTGGGCTTTCTATTTTTATTATATAGCAATAAAAATACCTTTACCATGGCAATCTCCCATAATTGATTTTTAAATCTTTCTATTTTCAAATAAAATAAAAAAACAGAAACGGATATATTATTTGACCGTTACTGTAGTTTATTGTTATTTTTCTCAATAAAGGATGTATACATTTGATGAGTTTCTCAAAGATTGTTTTAATAACCCTTTGGCTGCTTCTAATTTAAAAGTTAAGATTAAAACAAGATCTAAGGTTTTGGATTTGAAAGCTATTGGTATAGATTATAAACAAGTAAATGACATATGGAACGCTATAGCTAAATTTGTTATGAAAAACCTTGAAAATGGAAAGGTATGTCATTTTGATAATGTAATAATAATAGGGTGTTGATATTCCTAATTTTGGCAAGTTTTCTATAGATAAAAAGACAGGTAAACACTGTTTTACATTTTCTACAAAATTCAAAATGGAACATCACTTTGAGTGTAATTCAAAACCATTTCAAGCAGAAGAAGCTTCAGTAGAAAGTAATAATGGGACAATAGCTTTATATGCAAAAGTTGACAGAGATGTTATGAAGATTGTAGTAAATCACATGTTCTCAGTATTAGGAGAAGCATTTAATCAACAAGAGTTTGTAGAAATATCATTTGGTGAAATAGGCACATTTATTAGTCGAAATAAACTTGCTGGTTTTCGTTATTTTTATTTACCTCAAGCTGCTGGAATTGAGATAATTGAAGCAGGAGGAGGCAATCCAACTTATATGATGGAACCACCTCCAGATGCATTAACATTACATGTATATATATATATATATTATTATTTATTTATTAATTAATTAGTTGGATGGTGAATCTAAACAAATCAATCACATTTCAAGTCCAAGATCTGCAAATTATGCTGGTTCAATGATGGTAAAAGAAAGACCACAATCAACAGCAACTTCATCAACCTATTCAGCATCAAGACCATCAACTACAGCAACTACAACTACAGTTACAACTCAAAATTCAAGACCAGAAACACTCAATAATATAGTTACAGATACAGTTCCAATAAAAGAAGAAACACAACAATTAGAAAAAACTGATACTTTACCACCACTTGATATTAATTTGAACGGACCATCTTATATGAAAATGACTGAAGAAAGAAAAGCACAAACTATTACAAATCAATCATCAATTAGTTATACACCAACTAAACAATTAATTCTAGTATAATAATAATAATTATTATATTTTATATAGTTGCAAACTTCTCCAATTTTACCATTTTTTGCTATTCCACAAACAGGAGCTGGTGCATTTCGTCGTGTAAATAAAGAAGCATATGATAAGACATTAGACAAAGCATTCAAACGATTTGAAAATGAAATACATCGAAATGAAGAAAGAAAGAAAAGAGAAGATTATGAAATAGAAATGAGATTAAATAGAGGTTATGAATTAGCAGATGAGCAAAGAAGAGAAAGAGAAGAGACTTCAGCATTGCAAGACCAGTTTTTACAACAACAAATGAAATTAAAAGTCTTACAAGCAAAGAAAGAAAGAGAAACAGAAAAAATACAAGATCCACCTTTTGATTATGATAGTTTAATAGAAGCAGAAACTGAATATAAACAAATGCAACAAAATAAATTCCGTAGAGGAATTGAAGAACAAATGAGAGATAATAGAAATAGAAAACAAAGACAGAAGAAGAAGGAGTTGGATGAAGAAGATAGAGTGATTGAGACAATTACTAGAAGAATGAGAGAAGAACAAGAGCAAAGAAAATTAGCAAAATATCAAACCAAAGTGCAATTGAGAAATGCTTGGTCAAGACAGAAACAATTGAATGACTTATCAAGGGAATTTCAGAAGAGTAATTTAGGTTTATTACCAACTGCACATTAGATATTAAATAATAATAATGTTATTTATATAGTACATTTATTTTATGTAGAATATTTTTCATTTTCAAAATAAAATATCAAGCTATTTGCTTGATGCAAAAAAATTTGCTATTAGTTTGTATGTTAATAGGAGCAGTATTTGGGTGATGATATATTTGATTATAGCTATAATGGTCATTAATGTCTTAATTGTTGTTGTTAATTTACTCAGAGTTAATGTCCTGTCTTTTAGTCTTTTTGCTATAAAAGAAACAAATGTTACACAAAGATATAGATGCATTTTTGTTGTAAATGAAATTTTTATAGATAAAATTGAGACTATCGCTAATTATCTAAATAACAATACTATCAAATCATGCACATCATTATATGTTCTAATTCCAGCTATAGGAGATGTAAAGGAAGATTTAAATAAAAATAATTTACACATTATTAGATATATCTACCCAAATCCTTTAGAATATGCTTTACTAATGCCAATGTATTTAGAGGTGGATGAATGTGCGATAATTAATATAAAACATTGTTATTTGGAAAAATTTGATCTTGATATTAACTATTTCTTTTCGAATGTTAGTAGAGTAAAGAGTTTTACTACAGATATAGTTGATACTTATATAATACAGACAAAGCATATTAGATATGTTTGCTTATATAGAGGGCCATTGCATTTTAGACAAAATTTAAATTTGATATTAAAAGAGCCATATTCATTTTCATTCTATTACAGTCAATATCCTATAGATAAAAGTATAGATTACAGTTCATGTATAAAAGGTAATATTAACAATAATGAAATAAGCGTAGTTCAAAGATTAAGAAGAAGAGATAATATGAATACATCAATTGAATCATATTTGAAATATGATAATTTCACAACACTTGTCTTAGCTCAAAATGAACAATATATGGATTTTAGATGGGTATTTTCAAATACCGCCTACAATAGTAGTATTACAATATATTTATTTTGGTGCACGAATTGGAATAGTGTGTTTTATTTATTTCGTTTAATTCCGCTTTTATTAAATACAGAGTTTACTGTAATGATGGATGATGATTTTACAATAAAACCAGAATTTGTGTGGTTGGGAAAACGTTTGGCTCGAAATAAGAGAATTATTATATCTCCACTAGGATGGCAACCATATAATTCAAGTAAGTATATAATTGGGAATGTAACATATCATTTATCATTCTCAGATACTATATACAGTGGTCAGATTATGAAAAGTGAATGGTTTGTATATGTTTATAGAATGAAAATACCTTTTAAGTTATGGGGAGATGAAATTAGCACTGCTTTATCAGCTAAAATAATATGTGGAAATAGATTAGCTATAGTTAGTGGATATTTAAGATTTTTACCACAAATTTTTGCATTTGCTAAAACAAATAGAACAAATTACAGGAGAGGACCTAAATTTATCTATCCATTTATGAATAGATGTAAAAATTTCGCAAATAATTCAAAAATAATAAGAGAATGTTTTTTTAAATTGCCTAGTTAAATAGTTTTTCTATAATTATAGTCATTTATAGTATGTAATGAAATTTTTTATAATATTTTGTAAATTCTTTCATCGCATATGAATTGCATAGATTGTGTTTGTGTAACTTCGAGTATTTTAGAGAATTAAAATAGTTAAACGACTCAATATTTTGAAACATCAAACAAGTTTGAATTATGTTTTGCTTTTTATCTTTTGTAGTTAATATGATATAATCGATATTACTATCTCATTCTATAGTATTTGACTTGAGTTGTTATTTTAGATAGAATAAAGAGTGTATGAGAAGAATAATCACTTACATTTGGTTTATACAATATCAAAATGGATGTTTCAACAAATTGAAATCTAAAAACTGATTAATAAATAGATGAAATGATGTAATAGAGATGAAAAAAAGAAAATGAAATTTTGAAACGACTATATCTTCAAAAATGTCTTTTTCATTTCAAATTCACGATATAGAAGAAATATTAAAGTGTAAATCGCCGAATTTAGAAGTATTTATGATATATTTATTGATTAGATAAAGGAAAGAGATAAAAAGAGTGTTAGTGAAATAGATTTAGTTGTAAAACAAAAAAATGATGTTAAAATGTTAAAAATCCTCAATATAGATGGAATTAAAAGGAAAAATAGTATTTAAAATGATAGAGAATAACTCTTTGCTGTTAGATTGTTGTTCATTTTACACAAATCCCTCTCAAATAGAGCTAATCGGGGATAATATGATGGTATATGAGAGAGACTATTACCTAAGAGACTTAGAAGAGATAATTCATAGTAAATCGTTGTTAAGTGATGATATTTGTAATATATTAAGTAGAATAAGTGATTTATTGATGTTATTGAGTGAATATGATATAGTGATTGGTAATTTGAAGAGTTCTAATATTATATGTGAAAAAGATGGTAGAATAAAGATATGTGATATAGGTTTAGAATCATTAAGAAAAGATAAAAATTTGAGAGTGTATGATGTTTGTTTCAAAAGCCCAGAACAGTTGTTGGGATTAGAATGTAATGAAAGAAGTGTGATTTGGTCAATTGGATGTATATTATATGAAATGATAAATAAGAAATTACCATTCAATGAAGATAATAATATCATGAAAGCAATGAATAATATATTGAGATGTAAATACAATTTTGATGTAGAATGTGATGATAATATGAAAGCGATGATAGAAAAAATGTTGAAAGTGAAAAATGAAGATAAATTGAGTTTAAAAGAGTTGAAGAAAGAAATGATAAAGATGAGTGAAATGGTGAAAGATAGAGATAATTTGTTAATGATGATTAAAGAAAGAAAAAAGATGTTAAAGAATAATGATGATAGTATAGTTAAAGTTCCAATATACCCATTGAAATATTATCTCCAATATAATAAAAGGGAAAGTATATATAATACAAATGTTCATACTTTTATAAACTTATACAATAAAAAAACTAATGAAAGAATATTAAAAATATTATTGATGATGAAATTAGATAGATCTGACGATTCAATACAGAATAAATTGAAATATCAAATAAAACATCAACATATAGAAAATGGTAAAATATATTATTTAGATAAAATGATGTTTAATGTTAAAACTGGTATCATTTGCAATGAAAATATCATAGTTAACTCTAAATGTTTTTGTTTTTGTGAAGAAGGACTGAAGTATTTCTTCAGATTATTAAAAGTAATCAAACCAGCATATTGTAAGAAAATTTACATTAAAAACAACAAAAATATTCATTCACAAGTATTAAAATCCTTTTTCTCTTACTATCCAATCTCCCAAATAGAATTTGATTTTAACAGAAGTAAAGAATTATTGATTGATAAAGATATTCCTGAATTAATCAAATACATCAAAAAGAAAAGAGAACATTATAATTATGATTGGAGTTATTATTATGTATTAGATCTGAGTAACTGCAATATTGATGATGATATTTTCCAATCCTTCATCTCTTTAAGATTGAAAGAATTGGGAGATATAAAGAAGTTGGATCTAAGAAGTATAATTAGACATTTCTTATTGTTTAGATAATAAACTCACTTATAAAAGTATTGAATTACTGATTAACCATTTATCCTCATTTTGGAGTCTTAGAAAACTAAAATTAGATGGAAATGAAATAGGAGATGAAGGAATGAAAATATTATCTTCACATTTAGATTTATTGACATATAATGATGAAGGTTATAAATATGTATATTGTGCAAGTATATTTAATGTTATTTATTATATTATTAGAAATGGGATTATCTTCAACTGGATTAAAATATTTACTTGATAGTATAAAGACAATCTGTTTAAGAAGAAAGATTTCCTATGTTGATATAAGTAATAATAATATAGATTCATCTGGAATGGAGTGTTTAGTGGATTATATCAAAGAAAATAATAATATAGAAAGAATAAATGTTTGTAGTATAGATGCATTTATTCATTATTTGTTATATAGATAATCCAATTGGTAATGAAGGATTTAAACTATTGATAAAAAATAAAAAATATTTGCATATATTTGATATGAATTTCAGCAATTGCTCAATCGATGATGAAAGTGTAATTTGGCTAACAAATGAAATGTTGTACAATAGTTCAATAAATCTAAATGGAAATAATATTCATATGAAAGGATTAAAATCAATTTGTTCAGAATCATCAAAATGTCATGCGAATATGAAATGTTCTTCATGGACAAATGAAGAAGTCGAATGTTATTTGAATTATAGTTTAAAATACAATAGTAATATATATTTTTATAGAAGTAATTTTTCAAGTATAAATCTACTTTCTATTGAAATAGATATGAATATCAATGATTCTCACATTCCATTGATTAAGAAAAGGAATTATGAATTACTTGATATATCAAATAATAAAATTACTTCTAAAGGATTAAAAGAATTAGTAGTTTCCTTATCAAAAAGAATGGAACGTTTTATTATAAACAATAATCCAATAGGAGATGATGGAGTAGAGATAATATGCAAATATTTAGATATAATTCTCAAGCAAGAATTTGCACTACTATTATTATCATTTAAATCTTTCAAGTATTACATTAATGTTATTATTCTTCGAATAGGCATTGGAATGAGTGAAAAAGGATTAAAAATATTAATAGAAAGATTAAAAAACAATAATAAAATATTAAAAGAGATAAAATTGTCAGGAAATATATTTGGTGAAAAAGAATTAAGATTAATGAGAGAAAATGAAAAAATATTCTATAAACTAGATGATTTATCAATCACAGTGAAAGAAAATATAGATAGAAATGAATTAAAGATATTTTTAGATACATTTTCATCGATTGGATTGATAAAACTAAATGGAATTTCTGCAAGAAGAAAAGAAAGAATTATCAAAAGAATTTTGGAATATTGAATAATTAATATTGATTACATAAATCTAAAAGAAAAGAGATAATTAACAATAATAACATATTCTAATTCTATTTTAAGAGAATTCTTTTTCAAATGCATCAACACTTTGCCAAGTTCGATTCTTTCTCAATCCATTAATTACATAAGCAACAATTGGAGCTATTGATAATACTTCAAATGGTTTTTGATTCTTTAATATATCAGTTGTAGTAGGAATTGTATTGGAAATCCAAAAATGTTCTAATAAATCATTATTAATGAATTTCTTCCACGATTGTTGAGGAAATACAGCATGAGTACAATAAGCACTAACAGCACGAGCTCCACCACTTTTACAGGCTTTAATACACTCCATAATTGTACCTCCAGTTTGGATTAAATCATCCACGATTATACAATATCTATCTTTTACTTGACCTTCTGTTATATGAATGATTCTTTCATCACCATCTCTTGTTTTACTACATACAACAAATGGATATTCAGGAAACTATATATATTCATAATTATATTGCTATATATTATATATACTTTTGAATAGAATCTTTTTTTTGCACCATCATCAGGAAATACGATAGTAACTTGGAAATAATTAAAGAAACAAAAATAAATATATAAAATGATATTCTTTTCAACGATTCTTCTGGCAATTGTTGAATTCTATTTCTCAATAAATAGATACAACTCTTTAATCTGATTTTTACATTATCACTAAAATAAAATTGCTCCTGTAAGGCATGAATATCAAAGATACATAATTGAGTTGGTCCTTCACAGGCATATGGTATTATAGAGAATATCCTTGCTAATGTTGAAGCTGTTGCTATTTGTCCTAATTTTTCTACCCTTTCCATTGTTCCTGTTGCAAAAAATGGTAATACGACAATCATCGTTTTTGCCAAGTAATTCGGTAAAGCATATAATACTGATAATTGACTATATAATAAATTATAATTAATTTAATACTCAAATATTCTATCAGTACTATTGCAAGATGCTAAAAATGCAACATTCATATTCTTCAGATTTTCTACATCTTCTATATATATTTTTGGAGTACCATCTGGGAAAGTATCCCAACGGATTTTACCTAATTTGATCTTACCGCCTGACAAAGATTCTGCTTCATGAGCAACTTCTTCCATATCTTTGGCATAAAACAATGTGATTTTTGCCTTTGTTTTTTTGTGAGAAATAGATTGCTCTAAATCTATCATAAGATAGTATTCTAGGGATTTCATTCTTTTCTTTTGGCAAAGATCTACTTCTTTGTCTGCTTGCTTCACTGAAACGAGGGCTTAACATATATTGTGGACTTAAATCAGAATAAGATGGAGGAGACTGTATAAAATCGAGATTTGCTTCTAATTCTTTTATATCTTGAGTTTTCTATAGTCTCATAGCGACAAAAATATACTCTATATGCATGGAATATGCCGAGAGTAGGTACATCTTTTTCTAATATGAATCTCTTGATAAGATTGTAGTTTCGAATAAAAAACTGGTTGTTCGCATTTTTTAACTCTAAAAGAGCAGAAAGAGAGTATCCAATTATTTCGTCCATGTTTGCTTAACAAGATATAAAACAATGTTTGATTAAAAGCTTGACAAGACTTTTTTCTGTTTTACATTTGTTATGTTTATTTAATATACAATTGTTGATAATATATAACAAAAACCCGATGTATATCAATTTATCCACCTGACATAAATTTAAATCCTGTTGTTGTATTCATCAGAAATAATCAACTTAACGGCAATATAAAGTATAAAGAATATTGTTAATCAGTGCATGAAATAGGATAAAAGTGTCAGGAATAATATACACAAAAAAGTTCTCAAAATCTTCGTAGAAAGCTGTCCAAAATAATGTAAGAATAAGTTGAAACGACCTGAGAACATGTTTGAAGGGATGCAAACTTGCGAAGTCCATCACAAAAGAATATTATTCGCTCAAAAATTTAGGAAGGTTTAAAAGAAGATCACCTACTAAAAAATGCAAGATTCCATTAACTGTAACATACAAGATACAATACAAAGCGTTACAAAGAAACCTTATTCAACCTACTCATTAAACTGCAGGATTGGAGGTGGTGGATTTGGTGAGGTGTATAACGCAACTGAAACAGATAGTGGCAAAGTATATGCTATTAAGTGTTGTAAACATATATTTATTAAAGATCGTCCATTGTAGATCAATCTTAAGGGAATTAATATTAGGAAGGTTATTAGATCACCCTTTGATTATGAAAATTAGAGAAGTACTTATTCCAACATCATTTCGAACATTTAATGCAATTTGGTTTGTCTATGAGCTTATGGATATGGATCTTCGAAATTTAATGGAATCTGAGATAAAGTACTCATTACAAGATATACAGTATATTATGTTCCAAATGCTCACTGGTGTGAAGTATCTTCATGATGTAGGGGTGATTCATAGAGATATAAAACCAGAAAATATTTTGATAAACACTGATTATAGTTTGAAGATCAGCGATTTTGGATTATCGTGTTTAGCAAAGAAAGATCGTGTTTTAACTGAATATACAGTCACTAGATGGTATCGTGCACCAGAAATCCTATTAGAATGTGGTTATGATGAAGGAGTAGATATTTGGTCTATTGGATGTATATTAGGTGAGATGCTCACAAAACAAGTGTTATTTAAAGGTAGAAACCGAATTCACCAAATTGAGCAAATTGCTCATTTAATTGGTATTCCAAACGATTTATCGTATATTTCAAATAATTTATCTCGTGAATATCTAAAGAATTTAGAAACAAACCCTCAATGGCAGAAGATGTTTTATGATTATGATATTCAAGCTGTTGATTTGTTAACTCACTTACTAGTGTGGGATCCTAAGAAAAGATATAGTGCAGTTGAAGCATTGAACCATCCATTTATCAAAAACATGAATCCTGAACTGATTCGTGGTAATTTAACTCCAAGATGTATACCAAATATAGATTTTGGATTTGATGAAAATAACTTGTCATTATATGAGTTAAAAGATAGAATAATTGAAGAAATTATGTTATATCACCCAAACTTAAAGATGCCTCTTGACAATTAATTTCATCTCTCTATTATGTTACTGATTAATTTCATATAATTTAATATATCTTCATAGCTTCTCCCTTTTTTTTTAATTTTCTCTTTTAATCTATGTGTTTTGTGTGAGTATAAAATGTATTAAATAAATACCATAATAATAAAAATATCAAAATTTAAGAGATATACAAACTAGCTACAAAGACAATATCTCTTTTAACAGAATCAGAAGCTAATTCTGCTCTTTTTGCTAAATCAATATCACCAATCAACCTAGCAGAGGTAACCAACTCTTTACAACACTCTGCTGTTCTTAAAATCGCATTAACTATCTGTCCTTCAGGGAATGAAGTGGCTGTACATATCTTATAGAAAGGAACACCTTTTGCCCATTCATAAACCACTTGCATTAATGATGGATGTAATATTTCACCAAAAGATGTTTCTACCTCTTTTATTCCACATTTCTGTTCTAATTTGCATAAATTTTCGAGAATTATTTCCACTTGGCTTAAAGTATCTTCTAATTTTCCATTCATTATTGATTCATCATCATTATCTCTTTCTAATACTAAACTGGATAATATTGAGACGATTTCAGCTGGATCTAAATCTTTGAATAGATTTTGGAATATCATCTCAGTTAATAACACAGCATTGCAAGTGTTTATCTATTAATTAATAAAGAATATTAGAAATTGATTATATACTCCAGCTGCAATTCTTCCTTTCAATTTCAATGTCATTGCTTGTGGATCAATATATTCTAATTTACTCAATATGTTCATTTTTGCTTTTAAATCTTTATAATGTAGTAAACTTTCAGGTGATAATTTCAATTGAATTTCTTGGATAAAATTCTCAGTGGAGATATACTTTTCATAACTAATAAATATCATAAATACTAATAAAATATTATACAATTGAAAATGATCTTGGAAATGAGGACATTCTGTGATTGTAAATAACTTCAAATTCTCGTTAATAGCATTGTATTCTTGCCACAAATTAATAAAATCAATATTTGATAGTTTATATTCTTTATTTACATTGATTTCTGCTGGTCCAGTTGGGAAATTGTTATTCTTTACTATATTTACTAATTCATCATATATCTTTATATCATTAGACATCTTTTGTTTATCCATTATCTTAGTGCAAACACGAGTAACATTCTAATTATAATAATTATTATAATATATACTTTAATAGTAATTCTTGTGTGATAAAAATATCTTCCTTTGCTTTCATGGAAATTCTTTAAATTACTTGATTCAACATCAGGTTTAAAATCCTATAAATAACAATAATAATAATGAAATACAATTGGACAAAGTATAATAACAGAATAAGGATCATTTGTTTCATTAGAATTTCTAACACATAAACATTCATAATTCAAATCAATTCCTTCAAAAGGTAAAGTAATATTCACAAATAATAATCTACCTTGAATCATTAAGAATTTCTTATTGTCATTCTTTGAAGCATCAATTGCCATCTTGTAGATATCATGAAGTAGATCTAATGAGATTGATTTATTGCTGAAATATTCATGAAGTTCATCGATTGTATGGCATTTGTATATATTTGATTTTAATATTTCTTTTTGCATTTCTTCATATTTCTTTAATTTCTATTATAATTGTATTAATATACTTATTATTATACTATTTCATAATCATTATCATCCAACTGTTTTTGGCTACTTATCTCAGCAAATGATCTTTTCAATACATCTTCAATAGTTAAATCCTGTGATCTTAAAATTGATAGAATCATAGAAAAACGAAGATAAAACTTCGATTGCATTTTATTACTCATTCCAGCAACCATTTCTTTAAATGTCTAATAAATATATATGTGATAATGATATATATATACTGTAATAGGTGGCATTACATCCCAAATCTTTATTATCACAGTTCCAACTGTATCTTTACCTCTTCTACCAGCTCTTCCTGCCATTTGAATATACTCAGCAGTTTGTAGAAATCTTCTTTCTTTTCCATCAAATTTCTTTATCTCCATAAAAGCTACAGCTTTTGCAGGCATATTAATACCCATAGCAAATGTATCAGTAGCAAATAATATCTATTTAAATATATAATTTCATATAGATAATACTTTAATACAACCACTACTAAATAACAATTCTACAATTTCTTTTATTATTGGTAATAACCCACTATGGTGATAAGCAATACCTCTACTTAAATGATCATAAATACCAACTACTTGAGGTAAATTACGATCAATTTCCTATTAATCAATATAATTATTATTATGAATAATAATATATATATATATATACACTTAATCTTGAAATACTATTATCATACAGCGTCTTTATATGATATTTCTCTTCTCTAGTTGTAAAATCGCAGGATGATAGTTTCTTGGCATATGCTTCCAAGTTATTACGACTAAATCCAAAACATACAGTCTAAAGATAATAGTAAGATATAATATAAATATACAGGTGTATATTCATGATCAACTAAATAATGAGCAAATTTCTTCAATTCTCCTTCAGGTATTTGATATCTTTTATCTCTAACTTTCGACATATCTTTATCATATAACTATACACAATAAATCAATTACAATAATACATTCTTTACTTCTCTATATCCTTTTTCAATAAACAATCCATCTTCACTTAGAATAGGATACATCTCCTTACCATAATGAATAAAATGTTTCAATGGAACAGGTCTCTTTGGTGTTTGAATAACATAAACTTTAGTTTGTTTCGTTCTACCAATCCATTCAGAGAATTCCAATGCATTTGGTGAAGTAGCAGATAAAAATACCATATGAATTGTTGGTGGCAATAAAATAATAGACTATATATATATAATATATATATATATACTTCTTCCCATACAACTCCTCTATCTTCATCATTAATATAATGACATTCATCAAATATGACCCACTCTACATCTCTTATTATATCTGCTCCTCTATATAACATTGATCTTAATATTTCAGTTGTCATAATCAAACAAGATGCTTTACTATTTACTTGAATATCACCTGTAATTAAACCAACATCAACACCAGCTAATTTAAAATCTCTAAATTTCTGATTACTTAATGCTTTGATTGGTGATGTATAGATAACTCGAGCTTTATGTTTGATTGATAAATATATTGCATATTCTGCTACTACTGTCTTACCAGCAGATGTATGTGCTGCTACAAAGACATTTTCTCCTTTTTCCAAGTGTACAATTGCTTCTCTTTGAAAGTCATCCAATTCAAATGGGAATTTATGAGCTGGATTTGGAACTAATGCATCAAAACTACTAACATCTAAATGTTCTTCAACTGCCCAAATATTATTATTATTATTAATAATTGTTGATGGAGTTAAAGGAGTTTTAATTGGAGAAACACTTGGAGTATTATTAATAATTAATTCATTTTCTTTAATTTCTAAATTAATATTTATTTTCTCTTCATTATCAATATTTTCTATTATATTTTTATTCTGTTTTATTTCTTCATTTAATGGAAGTGATTTGTTCTTTTCTTTATTTTGATTGGTATTCTCTTTAATTGTTGTTGATATTACTGATTCTGATATTAAATAAAATGATTCTTCATCATCAATATCTAAAACAGATAACTGAATATTCCCGTTATTGTCCTCCTTTTCTTCTTCTACTTTTATTTCATTTTCTGTTTCTTTTTCTTTTACATTATTATTTTCTTCATCAATTATTAATCCTGTTCCAACATCAGGTATTTTATTTATTAATATATTCTTAATATCATCAATATAATCGTCACTGCTATCATTATGAAGGATTATCTTTATATCATCATTAAACTGACTTTCATCTATTTTCTTTAACATCTTATTATCATTATCTTTCTTTAAACCTCCTGGAGTAAACATCATTTGATCTGTACCACCTCTTACCTATATAAATAAACATACATATAATATGTATATATATATAAATACAAAGTCTTTCATATTTGCTGGTTTTCTTCTAAATATTCCTTCTTCATTTGAATTAATTTCTTTGTCTAAATATTGATTAGTTATATGATAGCCAAATGTTGGATTTTTTAATTGGTCAAAATAGTTCGGTATAGCTTGTAAATCGTAGGTAGAAGGTAATTCCAAGTAATTTGAAGAAGGTAATGGCATTTCAAGTTTTGGTATAACATTTTCATACAAATCATTATCAGTCAAATTGACATGATCAGATATAGTAGGTTCTTTTCTATTCTCCTCAAACAGAGTAGTCAATCCTAATTTCAATTGGTTTGGATTAATATATCTACCAATATATCAACTAATAATACGAACCAATATTTTTAGAACTATTGTGAATTTCAGGTGGCATTTCTGGGTTGATAAATTTTACAGAAGCAGCTTTCTGTGGAGTAACTTTCACGTCATCAACTTCATTCAATAGTTCTTCTATTTCATTTGTAATATCATCAATTTGTGCATCAATAGTAGACATTTTTAAAAATGATAAAAGAAAATCTGGGGTAACGGAAAAGTCTTTTCACACAACCAAAGAATTAAAATATTATTTATTTAAATTACGAAGATATATTATTAAAAACAATTGCTAGTAATATCTTTGAAGCAGCTTCAATTTCTTGATCACTTACTCCAAATAATGACCACCACTCTCTATCACCAGTTTTTGGTGGTAAGACACTTAATTCCTATTAAGCAATAAATCAGTTAGCATTTTTATCATACATTTAATAGCTCACACGATACATATATTGCAGCAACTGCTAATATCTTAACATCAACATCTAAAACCAATCCTGCCTTGTAACTATCATTTATAAGACTAAAACTCACTTGGACAATTTCTTTACTCAAATTCAATGTCATACAATAATTTAATAAATATTTATATCTAGATCATTATTATAATTGAAATGGCTAAATATACGGATGTTCAACATCAAAATCAAAAGCTAAAGATCTTAATAGTATTTGCTCACAAGAAACAACTGCATCTTTCAGTTTCCTATAAGAATCATTAATTTCTAGAGGAGGAGCATTAGGATCATTTAAAATTCTGAATACATTAATAAAATCTCTAATTTTTCTTGGATGTTCTTCAACCTATGATGTTGTATGCAAACATTTAAATACCTTTGAGGCTAGAAACAGACTAGCAGTTGCTAACATACGATCACTAAAGTTCTGAGTCTCATTCAGTCTTTTATATCGATGTAAATAAACTTGAGAAGTGGCTATTGTATCTTGTGATAACCGTAGCCTAACTCCTGCCTTTTCACATAAATCACATAGATTTAAAAGATCTGAATCCATCTAAAAATGAGAAATTCAAAATTGAATATCAAACACTTATTTGAGAAATTATGTGGTTTTATAGTTACAACAAAAACACAAATGAAGATTACATTAAGTTGTTTACTATTTTATATTTTGAATATTCCTAGAATAAATTGAATTATACCTTTTGGTAATAAATCGTTTAGTTTATTTAATTCAGCTAATTTTGATTGGTTAGCTTTATATTTTTCAGTCAGTTCATTAATTTTATCTTTCACTTCCTCGAATTTCTTCATTTTGGTTAAACATTTTATCCAGTCTCTTTCAATTTTCAAATCATCTTCTCGTTTATTTATTACTTTTACTTTTTCATAATGACTTTTACATTCATCATAATTATTAAGAGATGCATAATTATACATCAATAATATTTCTATATCAAACTTATCAGCCACAATTTCATATATTTCTCCACAACATTCTATTGATTCTTTATATTTTTTCTATAAATAATAATTATTACAAATATTATTATTATATACATACATTATCATAGTATGCTTGAGCTAATTGGAATTTCAATGTGTGAATTAAACTACCTGATGCATATATACATGCTTGTTTAAAGTATTTTATTCTTTCTCGAGACTAATTAGAAATAATCATTATTATCTATCTATATATACATTTCTTTCATTATTTGCTTTTATTATATTTATTCTACATTTATTTTTTCTTGATAATTCATATCTCAATGCTTTTTCACAATATTTTTTTGATGTTTCTCTATTTTTCTACAGCAATATATAATATAATAAATATAAGCATACTAAACCGTTATACAAATTTGCATAACGAATATATAACTCACATTTCTGTGATCTATTTTTTGCAATTCTTTCTGTCTCTTCACAGTAATATTTTGCCAATTCATATTTTCCCTAAATCACAATCTAGAATAATTATACCAAGAACCGTATTTACACGAATTAAATAATTCAGTTGTTGAAATCTCTGCTCTTCTGATAGATTAAAATCATTACATTCTTTTAATACATCTAAACCTTTTTCATATTCTTTCTGAATTCATTGTAATGATTAATATATATATATATATATATATATATATACTTTTTCAATATAACAAATACCAATTAATAACAAACAATCATATGCTTCATTACTTCTATCATTAGTATTTTTATATATGTCATAAGCATCATTTAAGTATTCTATAGCGTTATTATAATCTTCCTATTTTTTAATATATTATCATTTACATATATTATTATACATTATAATATTTATATTTTCCTATTATATAATTCAATCTACAGTAATTCTCTTTTTCTTTATTATCAAGATATTGTTGCAAATGAACTTTTACATTATTGTTAATTATATTATCTATTTTCTGTTTTGATTTTCTTATCATTGCATCTATGAATATCATATTATTTTCTTTGGCATAATTAGAAGCTTCAGTATAATAATCAATCCCTTTCATTAAGTTCTCCTATAGTATTACATAAACAAATTATCTATACAATCATCTTAATAATTTCATCATTACACCCACATTGATTTTTATCATTATGACTATAATATATATTTCCACAATTAACATTTATTTCGTATTTCCTATCACTGTCATTTCTTTTGATAAACAGTTTTGATTGTTGATAATATTCCTCTGCTTTGTCATATTCATTCTAATTACATATTTTTTAATATATATAGAGAATAATATACTTTTCGAAAATAACAATATGCAATATTCTTATAATAATCAGCTTTTACTGAATCATATGCAAATATACTATAGGAATTTTCAAATTTTTGAATTGCATCATCAAAGTCATTTTTTATCATACTATTTACTCCATCTTCAAAAATAGCAGCTCTATTCTCTACATCTGTATTACTAAAACTATAATCCCTATCGTTAGGATTTTTAGATAACAGAGTTTTAATTATGTTGTTTATAACTTCTGAGTAACCTACTACTCCTGTTATTTCTTTGTTTAATATTTCATCTTCATTATTAAAAGGTCTTTCTAAAGTACATAATTCATATACTACTACTCCTAATGACCAAAGATCAGATTTATTACTATATTCTTGACTTTTAATTATTTCAGGAGATAAATACAAAGGTGTACCTTCTACTTTATTAATTATTGTTTTATTATCTACACTTAATCCAAAATCACCTATTTTTGGTGTATAATCTTCATCAACAAATATGTTATGAGGTTTTATATCTCTGTGAATTACACCCATTTTATGTATTTCATTTATACCCATACAAATGTTGAAATAGAAATGGATTATCTCTCTTTCGTAGAATTTCGATTTACTGATTCTATGGGCTTTTATTATGTCAGCTAAAGATCCATTAACGTAATATTTCATTAATTATTACATAATAATCCTTGTCATATCCACTATAGAGGTATTCTACGATATTTATGTGATGAAACATTTTTAGATAAACATCCTATAACAAGCATATGCACCTATATACCTCCTTGTAAAATTTTTTCTCATAGTCACTTTTCTTTATCTTCTTTTTACAGTATTTAACACCATCATCGTTTATAACATAATAAATCTCTCCAAACCCTCCTTTCATTAACAGAAATTCTTCTTTTGCTAACAAATTAGGGATTAAATGTAAATCATCCATTTTTTAAGAATTGTGGGGTTTCTAAATTTTTAGACACCATGAAATTTAAAAAGTCTTATACTTCACATCAGTGATTATTAAACGATTATAGATATTTTAACAACAATATTTATATTAAAATACATAAAACTAAACACAAAAATAATAATTATCTAAGCGGCATTCTCTTCCATCAACTTTTTTAGTATCCTCTGTTGTCTCTTTATCTCTTTGCTAACAAAATCATGAGATGCTTTCTTAGTCTCATTACGATTCAAGAATATTGAATCATCTTCATCATCTTCTTGAATTGTTGAATCTATTGTAGCTTTCATTGAAGGAGATAGTGTTGCTTTATTATGACTATCAACATGTGGTAGTACTCTTACATTCTTCTCAGTTACATCAGGATGAGCAACTAGTGAAGTTTGGAATATCACTTCTTCAATTGTTTTTATTTCACTATTTTTATAAATAAATAAATATATTTTATATTTATACTGTGGATCTGCTGTACCAAATAATGTTTTCTCAGTTTTAGGATATCGATGACCTCCAGGAGTTGATAATACTTGACAATTACTTTCTTCTCTCATTTCTTTTTCGATTAATTTCAAATTCAATGGTAATAATATTGGAGATTTCATTGGTTGTTGTTGTTGATTATCTTCTTCTTCTTCTTCTTCTTCTGTTGTGATTTGTAGTGGCGGTTTTGTTACTGGCTCAATTATTTCGTTTTCATCATATTTTACTGATTGTTGTTGTTGTTGTTGTTTTACTTCTTCTTCTACTTGTTCTTCTTCAAAATTATCTTCAAATGTTGATTTGGTTGAACCTTCATCCAATTTTTCTTTATTTTCATTTAATTCTTCTTCACCATTTTGAAATGAAAATTCTTTATTAACTTCATTATTTAATTTGACTGGACTATCTGGTTCACCATCTCTTGGTCTTTCCTTAAATTCTGTTGAGGTTTGTGTTTCCACTGTTATTTCTTCATTCTCTTCTAACTCATTATCTTCTTCATTTTCTCTATCTATTGTTGGTTGATCCATTTCTTCGTTTAATTCATTATTTGTTATATTCTCTAATACATTTGAAGGTTCACTTGGTTCTGATACTTTGACTGTTATTTGTGGTTCCATTGGTTTGTTGTTTTTATTATTATTGTATCATTGAATTGGAATGATTTAGTTTGAATTGTATTCATTACAGTGTCTAACATAAATATTACTAAATTTTGAATCTATTTATATATAGTAGATAATAAATATTATATAATGATACTTTTTTCATTGAAGTTTCTAACTCATATTCGGGTATAACAGATGGATAATTCTTATTATCTAAAACGGTTAATAATTTTGGAACTAATGATCTGATTTTATCAATTATTACCATCGCTTTTATTGTTTGATCTTTAGCTCCTTCTTCTTTCTTCGTTACAGTTCCTGCTTCAATTGATTTATCATCTATCATTTTATATAGTTTTCTGGGATTATAAGAATCATCAGCTATTTAATAAATAAGTAAATGAATATATATACTATAATGATTTAAATTGGTTATAGTTACTTCTAAATCTTTCTTCGTTTGTTCCATTTGTTTGATCTTTAATTCTAATTGTTCTTCAGCAGTTCTTACACTCGCTAATGTATCTTCTCGAGCTAAAAATCTTTCCACTATATCAGCTGGATACTTTGAACCTGTTACATTCATTAATTCATTAAATAAAGCAACTATTGGTTCATTCTTTCTTTTTTCTTGTTCTAATTTCCTTAATAACGAATGAGATAATAACGATCGAGCTAGTTTTAATCTTCTTCTTTTACCATTTTCAGCTTTCAATAATTCTTTTCGAGTTCTATTTGCTATTTCATCTACTAAACCTAATCTTTTGATTTTATCATCTCTTGCTTTTATCTATTACAATTATTAATATATATATATACTTGTTTTTCACTCATTAATGTTAATTCTTTTACTCTTCCAGCTCTCATTTTTCTACCATCTTCTAACTGCTGTAATAATTTATTTCTATAAGATTCAGCTTGACATTGTTTCTTTCTTGCCAAATTCACTTTATTTACCAATAATGTTCTCTCAATTTCACCTCTTTCAATTTCACTTTGTAAATAATCTCCTCTTTGAGTTAATTGATCCATTTCATAATCTAATCTCTCTTTCATATGTAAATATATTTGATGATTATAAATTTCTTCATTCGCCATTGTTGTTCGTTTGTCTATTTCATTTTCTATATTGAATTTCTTGGAATCTAATTTGTTAAAATCATTTGCCACTTCTTTTTGTGTTTCTTGCATATGATTATATTGTTTTGTTAAACTATTGATTTCATTATCCATTTCTTCACATTTTTTATTAATTTTATCAAAATTATTTCTCAAGATTTTCACTCGACGTTGTAATTCTACTAATCTATTAGCTTGCATTGATTTAACTGTATGGTTGTATTTTGGTGAAGTTGCAACACCTTCCATTGCTGAAGGTGGATTTTGAATAACTAAACTTTCTATTGCATATAAACTGGGAAGTGCAACAGATTCTTCTGTAGGTGTATCAGCCATTCCATAAGGATCATCATAATCAACACTAGATTTTGATCTTTGTTCTTTAACATATGATACTCTTTTAACTGCTCGAGCTTGAGAAGCAGGTCTATTAATTCGAGATACAGTTGCTGGACGTCTAATTCAATAAATAACTTAGTTAGAATACTTTGGAGCAACTGGTGGTCTTGGTTTAACAACACTCATTTCTAATTTATGGTTATAGGACAATAATAGATAAAATTAATTTAAAAAATTAAAAAAACAAAAACAAAAATAACAGTTTGGCTTGAGGAATCAAGTTTTGTGAAAAAAGAATGAGTGTTGAATTTGTAAGAGATTTAGGTCAACCTATCCCAAATTTATTACCAAAGCATAATAAAATAGATACAAAAAATGTAGTACTACTCCAGAAGAAGTTCAATGCAATTAGTAAAAACGCCGAAGATATGTTGAAATTCTGCGATGAAATATATAACATATTACATCCAGAAAATAAAAAATTCAAGTTAAGAGGCCCAGATAGTAGGAGAAGAAAAAATAGCTTTGGTAAAGTATATAAGAAATCAAGATGTACAAATAAATATTTATTATATGATCTAAATAGATAATAACTTTTTGGCAGTAAAAAGAAAGGAAATGACATATAAAGAAGCGGTTCAGTTGTGGAAGAAAATATCAGAAGAAGAGAAGAGAGAGTATGAATTCTAAAAATAATAATAGCAACAATCAAAATATATAATTAATTTTAGTATAATTTATGTAATAAATAAGGTTAATCCTCTCGTTTATAAATGTATTACTTAGTTTTATCAACAACTTCATATAAATCGTTCCTCATCTGTTTCAATATTGGAATATTGCTCCTCACTTCGTCAATTACATTCAAATCAATGTCACTATATACAATATTTTCTTTTTCATCACATGTATTGATTACTTCACCCCATGGATTAACAACCATTGAATGTCCATAACTATGATAAACCCCTTCACTCATATCTCGAGCAGGTGAACATCCTATAGTAAATAATTCATTTTCTACAGCTCTACTTCTTAACAATAACTCCCAGTGTAATGGACCAGTGGTTAGATTGAATGATCCTGGGTATATTAGAATTGAGGCACCTCTATCTCTCATAATGTTACTAAGAATAGGAAATCTAATATCATAACATATAGCTAGTCCAATTTTACAATATTCTGTATCAAATACTATAATTTCACTTCCTGGAGATAAAGTCTTTGATTCTTGAAATGTTATCCTACTTGGTATGTCTATATCGAATAAATGGTTCTTACGGTATTTACATAACAATTTACCATTTGGATCTATTACTATAGCTGTATTATAAAGCGAATCTTTACACCTTTCTGGAAAACCTATTGATATATATCTTATCTGTTTATTTATACATCCTAATAAGTAAATATGGTTATTTTTAGCTTCTTCAAACAAAAATTTCGAAGTAGGATTTATTTCTACTCTGCATTCTGATAATGACTAATAATTGTAATTAAAAAGAATACATTTGGTATTTCTTCTGCATATTTTGCAAATGAATCAACTGAGTATGGTGAATTAAAACATTCTGGTAAAACAACAAAATTTGATCCTTTTTCTACTGGCAGTTTTAATCATTTTCTTTGCTTTATTAATATTTTCTATTTTATTCTATAAAATATTATCCTTCTAAGGAATATACACTTGATACAAGCATTTGTATGAGTGCAAAACGAATTTTGGAAGTAATACTCATATTTTATTGACTATAAAGAATACAATGCAAATATATTACACAAAACGAAAGTCAGTATATTTTTAAAAAGTGAGTCGTTTCAACAATCTCTTCATTCAAAAAGAACTTATTTACTTCAGGAGTTCTTATTTATTAAATATTTATTTATTTATTGCTAACAATATTAATTTGTCTATTAGCTATTATGTCAAATATTGAGACTGCTAAAGAAGATTCTGAACAATCTTCGGAACAGCAAACACAGGAGGCTAAAATCCGCTTTATATAAAACAGGTATACAATTCTATTTTATTAATTTAATCAGAGATGTGTAAGAAGTATTTAGAATTTGGATACTGTAGGTATGGTGATAAATGTCAGTTTGCCCATGGTAAGGATCAATTACGAACAGTTGTCAAACATCCTAAATACAAAACAGAGAAGTGTAAATCATTTTGGTCAGTAGGTTCTTGTAGGTATGGAACAAGGTGTAGATTCTTACATGATGAGAAAATTGGTCCAGATGGTAAGGTCATAGAAGAAGAACCTCCAGATCCACCTGTATTTCACCCACAACCTGCTTATGTCCCTCCTAGCTATGAATATGATTTTAGCCCAGTCGAATATCCAGTGAATCCTTACAATAATATTATGTCAACTGACCCAATGTTATATCCAGAACCATATATGAATCCGTTGTATATATTATATCTTATCAATATTATAGTATAAATTATGATCCAAAACTAGCAATGGAAGCCAATCCAGACTTATCAATGTCAGGATACTACACAATGCAACCTCCAAATGCAGTACCAACAACTACAACAGCTCCTACAGATCCAGCAGCCACAGTGAATGCATTATCACCAATAGAAATCGATGAAAATATGAATATAAATGCAATAAATGAAGATACAACTCCAAATCCATCAGCAACAACAACAACAACAACAACCACTCCATTGATTATACCATCCTATGCAGAAGATATATTAGAGAACAACTATATGAATAATAGCAACAATTACTATTCATATTTTACAGATCCAACTCTATTACAACAACAACAACAACAACAGAATCAATTACCATCAATGATGATGATTACATCATCATCACCTACAGCAACAGCAGCAGCAACAACAACAGCAGCTATAGATTCAATACCAATCATATCACCTGTAGAAACATCTCAATCATTATCACCACAAGAGAATAATAGTCCTTCACTATTAGATTTTAACAATAACAATAACAATGATAATAAAAAAATATTATCATCATCTTCATCATCAGCTCCACTTTCACCTATTACTCAAAATAACAATACTATTAATAAATCAATAGTAATGGGTATTGGTGGAATAGTTATGGGTGGTTTAACTGAAAGTAATAATAATAACAACATTGATGGTTTAACTGAAGATTTAGAATCATTGAAGATTAATAATGATGTGGATAATAAAGCTCCTGGAGGAAGATTACCGATATTTATGAGACTTAGAAACAACTTGAGTTCTTCAGATAATCAACAGCCTTTGAGTTATCCATTATTCTAATTTATCTATTTATTGAATTATCTATTTTATTTTATTATTAAAAGTGTGTTTGTTTTTTATTTGAAATTTAAAATAATAAAAATTACAAGAAGAATAAATTATTAAATAATCAAAATAAAAACACATTCTATTTCTTTGATTTTGATTTTTTGGATTTCTTTGCTGCTTTCTTTGCCTTTGCCTTCAATTGAGCAACAATCTTTCTATCTTTATATCCTCTAAACACTTTTTGGAAACCAGTTGCTGCTTTCTCCAATTTCAATTTATAAGCTTCAAAATATTCAGCTTTGGCTTTTATTTCAGCTTCCTCTTTTGCAATTCTTTCTTTCTCTTCATCTATCTTCCTAAAGTGATCATCCAACACTTCTAATTCTTTCTTTTCTTTCTTATGCTGTCTTGATAATTCTTTTATTCTTTTATCCCAATCAGCCATTTCTTTATCATATGTTTCTAATAATTCATCTAATTCCATTCTTAATCTTGCTCTAGTTTTCATCAACTGATTCTGCTGATCTCTATACAAATATATTATCTATATATATACTGTAGTGTTTTATTAGTTTTATTCACATCTTTATTCACTTTAGATGATTCTTCATTATATTTCCTTAAGAATGCCATATGATCTTCTTCCTGTTTCCTTTTCTGATCTTCGATGAACTTATTTAATGCTGCATTTCCATCTTCATATTTCCTTTTCACATCACTTAATTGACCTTTCATCATTTCATATTTTCTATCAGAATCTTCAATTTCTTCTTTATATTTTTTCATCTACAATATATATATATATAATATTATATACTTTTTGTTCTAATTCCAATTGTAGTGTATGTCTTGCTGCTTCATATTGTTGAACTCTAACTTGTGATGCATTTTCGTTTTCTCTTTTTTCTCTTTCTACTTGTTCAGACATTGATAAATAATTTAATCGATTGTGAATGTATTGATCTAATGCATATAAAAATACTCCTGATTGACTGTTTGAAGCTATAAATTATATAAATTAAACACAATTTAAATACGTTTACCATCATTCATTAATATTGATTTAGTATTATCATTTTCATCAGCTAAACGAGGAATTAAACGTATATTTTCATCTAAATCAGTCATTAATTGTTTCATTTCATTATCGTCTGATTTACTAGCTTCTACTTGGGCAATTTTATGTTTTATTACACCTGCAGCTTCTTCAAGCTATTATTATTATTATTTAACACTCACAAATATACTTTCCACAGATTTTGTAAAGTTTTTAATGCTTCTATACCATCTTCATATTCCTAGTAGAATAATAACAATTTCTATACTTCTAACCTACTCAACATATCTACATTAAGTGATTCTGGAACACATAGTAGAATTTTTAGTTTCTGATACGCTTCAACCAATATATATTCTATTTTATCAGCCATTATAATGCTTTATTTTATAAAAAGAAAAACGCTTTTTCGATAGTTTTTTCGATCACCAACAATTTAAAAAACGAATTTTCATAAGATGCAAATATAATAATATCATCAAAATGTTTTTTTTTCAATTTTCTACTTCTTTATTTATATTAAAATTTGAAGAAAAAAATTGAATCTTAATTATGAACAATTATTTTAGATGGGGAAAAGCATTACGAAAGAATTAGGGCATTCAATCAGTGTTTTAGAATCAAGTCCACAACCATCATCATTTAAAAATAAATGTAATTCTTCATAACGCAAAAATGAAACGATATTAATTTTTAAATATGGAATCTTATTCATATGATGAACATAGGCCTGTTAAAGAAGTGATGGACTCTTTGGTATCATGAAATAATTTTTATTTTTAGATGGAAGGGCATGATAGAATGAAAGGACGAAAATCTATCAAAACACATGAATCGCCATATATATATTTATCTCCCATAAGTAAAGTGGTTGCAGAGGTGTTTTACAGTATGCTATCCATACTATTATTTTTTATAGTGAATAATTTCGAGGTTAATCTTATATTTTCTAAATTCCTTGATATGTGGAGTAAGAATCCCACTGTACCTTATATCCAACTAACTACATTTGTAACAAAATATAAACTGTACACTTTTGGAATTGTGCATAAGTTCTTTGCTGGAGGTATTTTATGTTGTTTTAATTTCATTAATAGGTCGTATATATCACAATCAGTTCTTTCAATTTATCTGCATCATGGTTTTGTTTGATTATAATCACATTATTTCTTTAATCATTTCAGCTTGTAAGATATATTCAAATGTCCTTATAAACCATATGCAGATAGTTGATTTTATGGAAACTATTGATAAAGATAATACTGTAAATTTAGATGAATTTTTTAATTCTAATGAAATCATGAATATACCTGAGTATATATACTATTATTATATTTATTTAATAGTTCAAAATCTTCAGCATATTCTATAAAAGCATTTACTCAATTTATAAGAAACAGTGTTGGATTTCAAGAAAAATTCGTCGAATTACAGTTTGTATTATTGAAAGACATATTTCCAGCAAAATACCAACAAAGAATATATAGAAGATATCAATTCTATACACTTTGCCGTAAAGGATGTATAGTATCGAAATCTTCTTCAATATCATCAAAACAACATCAAATCAACAATCTTCAACAAATGCACAGACAAACTCCGTAATTATGGAACATTCAAATGTGAATTTCACTTCAACCGATTCAATACCCAAAGAAAACTGCATGGATAGAATAACACGTATATTATTAAATGAGCCAAAGCCATATCATTTCGATTATTGTATATGTGCCACTACCAACCCTGATTTCAACAATTCTGATAATTACCTCGATACATTGGTATTATTAATCAAACAAGCATATGGCTATGGTTATAGATCATCAAGAAGTTCAAAATTTATAGTAAATAGACAAGTTTCAGATAATGCTGTTTTACCTCACTAGCGGTAGGAATTCTCATGTTATTCCATCTGTTTCACATTCACCAGTATTATCAGGAGGTAATAGAGTATCTCGAAAACATACAATTGAAAAATTATCAGCTTTACAGCATGGAATTGTGAAGAAACTCAGTAATACGAGAATCTTTTTCTCCTACAAGTTCTAGAGATCTTCATGCTAGTGCAAGCAGACATCAAATGGGGAATATTGTTTCAAAGTAAGAATTTAAATATAAATGGATATTATTTATAATTTATAAGTGAATTAATATAGATTGTATATATATGTAAATATAATTGTTTTTATATAATGATGGTGTTTGTTATTGCTAGTATAAACTCACTTTTAATATATTTTAGTAATCACACAATGTAGAAATCAATATAAAATATTAGAATAAAACTAAGCCGTTATTATTTTTAATAAATGAATAATAATCACTGCTATGACAAATTGAAACCACAAGTGGAAGTTTTAGATGATCTTGTATTTTTGTTATTTAATGTATTATAGAGAGAAGGATATGAAATGATGTCTGGTAAGATAAATAGAAAATCTGTAGATGGACCATATATACCTTTATCTCCTATAAGTAAATTAATAGCAGAAACATTTTATAGTATAAATGTTAGTTTTAATGTTTGCGTTAGTGAGTAATTATGAAATTAACTTAATACTAGCAAAATTCTTGAAATTATGGAGTAAAGATGCTACAATACCTTATATTAGAGTACTTTCATTGATATCAACTTTTAAACTTTATAATTATGGAATTGTTGACAAGTTTTTCCCTGAAGGATGTGCATATGCTAATCAGTTTTTTCAGTTTGTATGTTCAGTATCTTTTTTTGATTTTCAACAAATGAATCTGTTAATTCTTTCAGAGTGTAAAGTTCATTCAAATTATATAATTACACATGAACAAATAATGGATTTTATGGATGCGTTTGACAAAGACCATGACTGTGATTTAACTGTGTTTTTTCATGATTATGTTCTTGATGTTCCTGAGTATAATATTATATATATGTTTAATTTAATGATTCTATAGTACAAAGAAAATTACTTATTCTTTAAAAGCATTTACATCATATATCAATGAGAATAAAATATTAGAATCCAATTTTAATAAAGTGAAACAAACAATAAGTAAAGAAATCTTTCCCAAAGAACAAATAGACAAAATATTTATAAGATATGAATTTTATACAAATAAAAACATTAACACTCTTATCATACCCAAAGAATCATGTTTAAATAGAATAAAAAGAAAAATCAACAATGAACCTCCACCATACCATTTCGACTATCATATTAATAAAAGTCGATGTGGATATAACAATAACAATAATTATATTGATGTATTAGTTTATATGATGAAACAAGCTTATGGTTATGGATATAGATCTTCTAAACTGAAAGTGAATATTCAAAGATCAGATTCTTCAATTAACCAATCAAGTGGTTCTAATGTAAATAATAATGCAAATTATGTTCTAAACCATAGTAACAGTAAAATGAATAATAGTGAGAAAAACAATAATATTTTGTTGAGAAATAGTGCATCTTCGTCATCGAAAGAACGATTGAATGAGAATAAGAGTAGGTTTAATATGAGAAGTAGATCTTTTCTTCCTTCTACGATAAAGAGTAATAATCTGGGAAGATCGACATCCAAATTTGAACCAAACAAATAATTATATATATTCGAATAGTAAGTAAAAATAGATTTTAATTTATATGTACATTGCTAAATTTATAATTTTATATTTATACCATTTATTTTTCTTTTGCTTTCAGTGGGTGTGTTGAAATGTGTTGAAATGAGTGTAGATACATTATAAACAAGATTGCTAATGTTAAATAACGAATCGTCTTTAAATTTACTTAATTTAAATACTGTATATTACAAACAACAGCATTATAATATAAAGCGGTAGAAATACTAGTCATTCCTCAAATATGATCATAAAATGTGATATGTTTTTTTATTGTATGTGTAACTGACAAAAAAATGTCTTTTATTGATTATGAGAAATTATCTATAGATCAAGCTCTAGGAGATTTAGTATATTTTTATTTTTTATTCACTTAGAGAATAGGCCTTTATCGGCTGAAAGGGAAGCTTCCATCTAAATTCTTGAACACTCCTCTTGTACCTCTGTCACCCATTAGTGTATTAATAGCTGAAACATTCTTTAGTATAACTATACTTTTTTATATCAATATAGTGAATAATTATGAAGTTAATACCATACTAACGAAGTACATTGATATGTGGAGTAAAAATGTAGGTGAACCGTATATTAGACTATCTTCCATTTGTTTCAACCTATAAATTGTATGATCAAGGCTTTGTAGATGTTTTCTTCCCTGATGGTACATTTATTTATTATAATAACGATAGGACGTATTTATGTAAATCAATTTTTTCAATTTGTGTGTATATTCTCCCTGTTTGAATACCATCAATTTGCTCAATTGATGATTTCAGCCTGTAAGATACATTCCAACCTCTTAGTAACAAGGCAACAAATACAGAAATACGCTAAAATATTTGACAGTGGTGATAGAGCAGATTTATCCCAATTTTATGGTGAAAATGAAGTTGATATACCTGAGTATAGATTTTATATATTTATTTGTTTATAGTTCAAAATCTAATACCTATTCATTAAAGAATTTTTTAACTTTTGTAAATAATAATATAATATTTCAGTCTAATTTCTTTCAAATGCAAATTGTTATTGGAAAAGAAATATTCTCATCAAAATATGTTGCTACTATCAGAAACAGGTATAATTACTTCACCATAAGTAAAAGAGTAGCAATTGATGATAGTTATATATATGAACATATACCAAAAGAATCATGTGGCAGTAAATTGATGAGATTAATAACAAATGAACCGCAACCTTATTATTATGATTATAGTGTGAATGAAAGAATAGAATTTATGTCATCTGATAATTATGTTGATACTTTGGTGTTATTAATGAAGCAAGCGTATGGTTATGGATATAGATCCTCCAAAGCTAAGGTTAATATTAATAAATCAGAATCTTCTTTTAACCAATCTCAATCTTCTAACTTAAACTCGAGTAATAACAATAGCAATAGAAATGGATCAGTAATGTTTAAGAATAAAGTGAATAGATATACCAGTAAACAAAAAGGATATAAAAGAAGTAAGTCATTCTTTGCTTCTACTATTAAGAGTGTTGGAATAAGATCAAGCTCTTTTAAAACTTATAATGAACTTCATGCTTTAAATGTAAAATAGTTATTTAATTGTATAGAGATTTAATTATTTGCTTTTAAAATTATTGTCCTATTATCTATGTGATGTTCGTTTTGGGTATTTAGTCCTTCAATTATTAATATAATATTACACGTTTTAATTTTGTGGTAGAACAATATATTTGTATTAATAATAGTTTCCAATTGTTTTTATACTAATTTTCTAGATATAAATAATAAAAACAACTTACAAATATGAAATCTGATAATAATCATTGCCATCTCATATATAATTTTAATATTCAACTTGTTTATAATATACTTATTTTTTCATACAAACCTAAACTCCATATTCTAATTTACAAGATCACTTAATACTGACTGCTTAATTGAGGTAATATAGTATATAAATTCTTTCTATAGATACAGTTATACATTATAATAAGCTATTAAAAAGCGTTTCAAAGTTAATTACATTTTTAAAATTATTTTAATTTTTCAGTTTCACAAAAAAATGTATTTAAAATGAACCAAACTAGGTTAGATTCAGAATCTGTTATACTAGTATTTTAATTAATTTTATTTTAATATAGAGTAGAGGGTATGATAGATTTAGGGGATGGACAGAATCACATGTTCTTGAGAGCTCATATCTTCCTCTCTCACCACTTAGCAAACAAATAGCTGGCACTTTCTTCAGTATAATATTTTTTAAAATAACGATTAAACAGTGAATAATTATGAAGTGAATATAATTATGAGTAAATATCTTGAATTATGGAGTAGAAACATATTAAATCCTTATATCACTCTACCCACATTGATTACAACATTTAATCTATACGATTGTGGATTTGTTGAGAAATTTCTATCAGATAGTATGAATTAATTATTTTATTAATAATACACAGTAAAAATTAATCACAATCAATTTTTCCAATTTGTTTGCATCCTTATATTTTTAGATTTCGAACAAATTATATCTTTAATGCTGTCTGCATGTAAAGTTTTATCGAATATATTCATTACATCAGATCAAATCTTGGAATTTGTAAGAATATTCGATAGACAGAGAAGAGTGAGTTTAGATGAATATTTTAGTAAGAATAAGATAGAAGTATCATCGTATATATTTAATAAAATATAAGTGTAAAATAGAATGAAAAGGCACGCATATTCACTTAAAGAATTCATTGTATTTGTCAAAAAAGAACCAACCTTCAAATTATCATTTTTAAAAACAAAAGAAATAATTATGAAAGAAATATTCAGTGTAGAGTATGTAATAACAATAACTAATAGATATAAGTATATGTATAAAAATAAAGATGGAACTACACCAAGTCTTGCAGATTTTCCTGCCGAATCATGTGTTCATAAATTAAAGAGATTCATCACTAAAGAACCTCCTCCATACCACTATGATTATTCAATTTCTCATAATAAGGAAGAAGCATCAACACCAACAGTAAAATATGATCCAATTGAATCATTATTGTTGATGATTAAACAAGAATATGGTTATGGTTATAGATCTTCTAGAATAAGAACTAATATGACAGATTTGAGTGGTAAATCAGGATTATCATCACATTCTATATGTAATCCATCTTGCTCTTCCATTCTAAGATCTAAGACGAGTGATAAATATGAACATAGCTCTTTGAAGAATAGGATGATGTATCAAAAACAACATAATAATAGTGTGTGTTCATTAAACCAAGGTCATAGAAATAATATAAAAGAATAAAGATATTTTTGTACAGAAAGATAATTTAATGATTTTATTTAATTATTTAATATTTTTTTATGTACTTGTTTTATGTTGGGAATATTTTGTGGTTGATGATCCGTTATCCATCAGGAAATGAGATAATTGAAGAAGAATTAAGATTAGTGGAAGACAATAGCGAATTTTTATAATGTTTTAGAAGAGTGATCAATTGAAAGAGTATATAGGAAAAACAATATTTAAATGCATTTTAAAACAATTCAATTTGATGAAGTAATAAAACTGCAGTTGTATTTTTCTTATAAACAACGAGATCTTTCTTAAATACAGAATATTTTTAATGGGATTAATCAAAACGACTATATCATCGTGTTAATGCAAATAATATTTAAATCATATACAATTTTAATGCTTAATTTCATGCGGATATTGGTATATAGATGATTAACGTTTGCCAAAGAAGGCGTTATAACAGTTAATTAGCTTTAAATAAAATAGAAGATTTAAAAGGTTATGTTTCACCTTAATTGCAATTTGTAATACACTCTGATACCATTAGTATCTATATTTTCCTACTTATCAAGTATTTATTTAGTATCCTATTAGCTGCTTATTAATCATGTACTATTAACATAATCTTATCAGCAAGGTAGTATTACTCACATTTAGATGCAATAATTACATAAAAAAATTAGTGTGTGTAAGTTGGTTTTTTTCGTTGAAGTACCCCAAAAGACTATGAATCAAGCATTTGATGATTTTTCTTCTGCAGAAGAATGCTTATCGTTACTTGTATAACTCACGTTTTATAAAAATAGAGGAAAGGGTTTGATAGGATGAGAGGAAGAACACCTTCAAATAAATCAGCAAGTCCTTACATGCCGCTTGCTCACACAAGTCAGTTGATAGCTGAAACATTTTATAGTATTTTTTTATTGTTACAGTTTTTTACTCTAGTGAACTATTATGAAGTTAATATAATCGAAGAGAAATACCTTGATTTATGGAGTAAAAATTGCACACTTCATTTTGTGCAGCTGTCTACTATCGTCAGTGTATTCAAACTATTCAGTTTCGGATTTGTAGACAAATTTTTCCCTACTAGTATATATAAAAATGAAAATCTATATATTTGTGCAGATCGTATAACATACAATCAATTCTTCCAGTTCGTCTGTGTAATGTCATTGTTTGATTTTCAACAAATTGTTTCATTAATGATTGGAATTTGTAGAATACAATCAAATGTAATGATAACTCATGACCAAGTAATTGAAGTGGTAAGAGTGTTTGATAAAGATAGGTTAGTTAATTTAGATGATTTCTTTACTGAAAATTTAATCAGTGTTCCTGAGTATATATATAATATACATATATATATAATATTATTTATTAGTATAAAAAGGAAGACTTATTCATTGAAAGGTTTTATTAATTTTTTAAATAACACTGAATTACTTCAAAAGAATTTCATCAAATTACAAAACTCATTAGTTTCACAAATACTAACTGAGAGACATAAAAATATAATATTAAATAGATTTCAATTTTATACATTATGTAAAAGAGGAACTCTAACCAATCAATTTATACCAAAAGAATCATGTTTAAGTTCATTCAGTCGAAGGTTTACTGGTGAACCACCTCCCTATCATTATGATTATATATTATCCAATACAAAAGCAGAATTTCTATATACAGAGAATAATATTGACGTATTGGTGTTATTAATAAAACAGAATTATGGATATGGAAATAGAGCTTCAAGGTCATCCAAAGCGTTAAAGACAACAATGAATAATTCAACTAGATCATCTTCTTATGCTGAATGTTCTAGTAATAAGAATTCATATATTAATAATTCTACTTTAATTTCTCCAAGTTTATCTCAATCTCCATTACTAGATCATTCATTATTGAAGAATAAAATGAATGGAAGAAGACAGAAATTTATGTCAATTCATTCTATTAAGATTGTTAATGCATGCCATACACCTTGTTCACAAAATCATACTCTTTATCCATCTCCTAGTGTTTCACCTAAACCAGAAAATTATACAAATAAAATTACTTAAAAAGATTGTTTGTGAAGACAAACAGTAGTATGTTGTAACATAGTATGAAATGAAGTGTTTTATAGTCATTTATATATAGATATCGTATACTTTAATTTGTAACATATTTAAATTTTATTAATTTATTATTTATGAATAATATGGTTTATTTCAAGATGTTACATAATCAAAAATGTATCAATTACTTATGTGAACTGTAAAAAATATTCTTTTAATCACATTCTTTTGTTTATAATCAAAAGTATATAAAATGCAGCAAACATAACATTTCATTGGATAGTGCAAATAAGATATATATCAGGTATAAATTCAAAAAACACTATTTTTCTTTGAGACTGAGATTGAGTATAATAATCGCAGTATAACGGCTATTTTCATTTCTACACTGCAATAATATCTATTTACACTCAAAATAATGATTTATCAAGGATAAATCATCCTACCTAAGTGATTTTAATGTGTAACGGTTTTCATAATAGAATTGAAAAATGATTAAAACACAACATATTGATGAAATCAAGGATCCAAATGCTCTCATAGCTGAATTAGTATGCTATTGACATTTATATTTATCTAGAACTTGGGATATAAAAAATATAAACGATCTATTTTCTCATCTGCTGATAGATCTACGCTTTTGTTACTATCTCCGATTAGTGTCAACATAGCTGAAACCTATTTCAGTATTTTTGATTTTATAAGTCATTTATAGTGAATTTTTTCGAAATTAATAAAATACTTGGTAAATATTTGGAGTTATGGAATAAAAATAGAGAGTTATCATATGTACGGTTGACAACATTTATGAGTACTTATCATGTTTTCAATACAGGAATATTGGACAAATTCTTCCCATATGGTATTATTTAGTAAATGTTACATTATATTTAGGTCGTATTTACTATGATCAGTTCTTTCAATATGTGTGTATATTGTCTTTTTTTGAATACAATCAAATAATCTCTTTAATTATGTCAATGTGTAGGATACATTCCAATGTTTTTATAACCAAAGAGCAGATAGTTGCATTTATCAGTACAATAGATAAATCAAATCAAATCAATTTAGAAACCTTTTTTCTTTCACATTCAATGAGTTTGAAAGAGTATAATATTATTATTTATATTTTATTATTAGTATAAGTACTAAAACCTATTCTATAAAAGCATTTTTAGGATTTATTAATGATTCAATAGTATTCCAATCAATTATTTATCAATTAAGATTAGTTATATTTTCAGATATATTTCCATCAAAATATCAACATATTGTATTGAATAGATATAATTATTACACATTCATGCCAAATGGAGAAGATTTAGCAACAAAACCAGTTGAATCCTGTAGTAATCATTTAAGAAGGATATTTAGCAGAGAACCATCTCCTTTTCACTATGATTATGCGATTGTTAATAATAATAATAAGAGAAAAGATGCTTCTATGAATCATATTGATGAATTATTGTTAATGTTAAAACAGAATTATGGATATGGCTATAGAATGCATAGTACTTCTAGAACATGTTATTCTGCTTCTTTATCCAAAGGTAGACTCTCCTCTTCGAAATCTAATCATTCAACCCAATCAAAGCTTTCTACTTTACAATCAAGATATTCTATTTGTCCAATTAAAGAATCATCTAATGATGGTAATTACAATAGTGCTAATAAAATAATACAAAGGAAAACTATGAATAAAAAAAGTAAATCATTTAATATTCCAAAGTGTAATTCTCTGTTCCTCCAAGATTAATGGATGGAGGAAGATTCAGAAATAAATCTGTTGAAGAAGTTTTTATTCCTTGATACTTTATGTGGATTTAGGATTTATTTATTCTATGATCTGAGGTAAATGAGTTATTTTATGTTATTTATTTTATTTATGTATCATTCAATTAAGAATATGTTATTTATTTATTGTGAATTTGTGTTGATTGTGGTTTTATACAGATTTTATGTCAAAAGCGTAATTTACCTAATTCGTTACATTTATCAATTTTTTTTTAATATGTCTTTTGTCGTCTATAAAGACGATGGTCATACCAAAAATTTAGAACCAAACGTACTAGTATATATTATGGTCTATATTGTTGTTAGACACTTGCTTATGAATCATATAAAACAAAGAATATTCGGAAAAGAGAAACATTATATTTGCCTCTTACTCCATTATGCAATATCTGTGCTGAAGCATTATTCTGTATATTTGCTCATTTTACCCATTATAGTAAATAAACTTGAAATCAATAGTATATTAGAAGTTTATCTAGACATATGGGGGAAGAACCAGCATCAGAATTTTATACCTCTATCTACTTTCCTTAATGAATTCCAATTTTCTTGTATCCAAATGATTTCCCTATTTTTTCCTCGCGGAGAAGTATATTACGATAAGTTCCTCCAATTTGTATTTGTAATTGTATTCTTCAACAATGTACAAATTATATCACTCCTATTAGCAATGAGTAAGATCCATTCTAATTTATTTATTACATCCAATCAAATTAATCAGTTTACATCACTTTTTGATAAGACAATCGTACAAAGTTTAGATTTGTCTGCCTTTTATTTAAGTGATCAAGCTTGTGCACATAAGTATATATATATCAATTAATTATTATTATTTATAATAGTTTACCACAAGGTAATTACTCAATGAAAGGTTTCATTAGTTTTGTAGATGCTTCTGTTGCTTTTTCCAATTTTTTATATGGTTTAAAATTGAAAATGTTAGAAAAAGTGATAAGTTCAAAATCGTACTACCAAATTGTAAATAGATATACTTATTATTGTAATACAAGCAACTATTCAGATGTACGAAATAATAATAAAACTCCTACTGATATAACAAATACAAAAATAGCTTCAATATATCCAGAAGCAATACTAATAACTCAGAAATCAACATTTCGAATAGAAGAAGAGGAAAAACTACAAATTGAAGCTAAATCTAGATTAAACAAAGTCCCTAGCGAGTGTTGCTGTAATAAAATTATTCGATTCTACAATGATGAGCCTTCCCCTTATCATTTCGATTATTATTTGTCAAAACCAACATCACATAACATAGATAATTTATTATTTCAATTAAAACAGGCATATGGTTATGCAAAAAGAACTTCAACATCTTTTAGAACAAGAAAATCAGATACAACTACTGAAAGTTCATCACGAAGTTCATTAAATATGAAAATTCATGCAAACTCATTGAATTTGTTGATTGATTCACACAACAATAATATAAGAAGTAGAAGTGGTAGAAGAACAATGTCTGTGAAAACTGTTACTCCAGCTACACAGAAAATAAATGTAAAATCATATGAATAGAAGGAAGAAAGATATATATATGGTTTTTCTTCTTTTTTACACACATTTTGTACATAATAATTATCACAATTTAGGATTAATATGTTATAATATGTAGTAAAATATTAAGATAGTATTAAATAGGTTTTTAGTATATATATTTAATGTTTTTCGTCTAATTTATCACTATAAAATAACAACATAATATTATAACAAAAAGAAAAAAAAAATTATTTTAATATCGTCTAAATTAACTCTCTCTTTCCTTCCTTCACAATTACTTCTTCATCTTCTACTCTTTTTCTCACTTACACCAGCATAATCTATCAATATAAAATAGTATATAACCATGTTCGTATGTTCAGCAGCAACCTGCTACGAGAAAAGCATGATCACTGACTCTAACATCCTCTACCTATAGCACTTATTCACAGCAACATTTTATAATAGAAAATGTCACGTAAATTATCAATCAAGCGCATTTTAGAAAATTAAGCTCGGGAATAAAAATCTCAGCAGCGATATGTCAGCCGAAAGATGGTAATTAATGAATATCCTCATAGCTCGAATGTGGTAGATTTTGGAAGAGGAATTAACTGATTATAAAAATATATACCTTTATTCAGCAGTTTAACACGTTTTTGATAATTGTTTTTCTACCTATAAGCAAATAAGAATATGAATAAAAGAATAATTAATATAATATCAGTGTAACTATGACATCAAATCAAAAATCCTCAATAATCCATAGCTTTCCAAAACGGTAAGACTAATGGTTAGGTTACATGGGTTCACATCATATATAATATATAAATCAATAAAAAGAAACAAAAAAATAATCAGAAGTTGGATATATGGTTTCATACGCTTAAAAAGCGTCCAAATGAGGAATCCGATCCTTAGTTCATCATGTTATAATAGTAGTAATAATATATACCTTTTACATCATTGAATAAAACAAAGAAATGCAAAATGCAATAAAATGTAATTCATATTTTTTGACATAGTAATAGTCAGAATTACATTTTTATGGAATCTGAGGATTTAACACTACTACAAGTGAATATAATAACAAGACATGGCTCTAGATGCCCATTGAAAAATTATGAAATAGGAGAATCAAAACAAAAAGAACTTGATGATTTTTGGAATGAACAAATACTACAGAAAGATGATGTAGATAGAATAAACACATTATTTCCATTGGAGGATGTAAAACTATATCCCAGAACTGATCCATATGGTAGATTAACTAAAACTGGATTTAATCAAATGTGTGATTTAGGAAAAAGAATTGTATTATTTTTTATAAATTATATTTTCAATAGAGATCAAAATATATAAACAATATTTTTCTAAAAGAGCCATTTCGAAAGAAAGAAGTTAAAATCAAATGTTCTGGGTTTGAAAGAACACAACAGAGTGCTCAAGCAATGTTATTAGGATTATTAGATCTGAAAATAACTTCAAATAAACCAAGAAAAGATTGGTATCCAGTAGTTCATACATATTCTACTCCTCCATCCATTTTTGATCGTATTTTTTATTATTATTATTATTTTAATTATAGCAAGTGATGGATATACAATGAATCTTCGTAAAGATAAGGAATTGATAAATGAAATATTGAGAAATACAGAAGAATATACAAAAATAATACCAGAAATTAATAAATATGTAGATGTGTCAAAATTCAATCCTAGTTATTCATTTTTATATCAATTTGATTATTTTAGGACTTATATTGATAATAATTACCCAGTAATTCCAGAAATAGAAAAATATAAAGATATTGTGTTTAAAAATGTTGAAGTTTATTTACATTCGTTTTATAAACAGCCAAAAGTGTATAAATATTGCAATGAAGGAATTTTGACTTTAATATACAAAAATATGTTAAATAAACTTCATAATTGTATATATATATATATTATTTAATTGTAATTTAGTTAAACCATTGAAATTGTGTATATTATCTGGTCATGATTTAACAACTGCATGTTTAATGTATCAATTCAATAAAGAAGAAGCTTGTAAGAGATGGCCAGATTATGCAGATAATGTTTATTTTATATTGTTATTTTATTATATTTTATAGATTGAAGTGAAATTATACAAAGATAACGAAGATAATCATTATTTTGAAGTTTTTCATAATGATAAGTCAATTATAATAGATGGATTTGATAGATCAATATTGCCTTTGTCATGTTTTAAAGAGTTATTAGTGTAATATAGAAAAATATATATTTAAATAATACAAATGTTTATTATAAATCATTAACTTAAATATGTTTTTTAAAGGATTTTTATTATAAATTGAATTGTTTTACTATCTATTAATGCCAATACAAACTAATTACTTTGTTGATCTCATTAACACATTCCTCATTTGATAATTTCTCTATTCCATCATACAAATGTATTTTTTCGCATTTGAATAATGGTAGACTATCTCTATAGAAATAATCTAAGGTAAAAAATGGGTGATTTAAAGCTTGAAAAGCACTTATTCTCTTTGCAGGATCAACTTCCAATAGTTTCTTTATTAAGTCCACTAAACAAGGATCTAAAGCATATAACCTTCCATCCAATTTTTGATCTAGCCTTTGGAACTGAATCTCAATATCTTCACCACCTTTTATCAATGGTTCTTCCATTATCATCTCATAAAATATACATCCCACTGACCACATATCAATGGATTCATCGTATACACCTTTGCTAAATAGTTCAGGAGATCTATACAACAATGTAACAACTTCCTGGTTATAGTCAATATTATCAGACCTTAAGCAGGACAAACCGAAGTCTGCTATTTTTACACACAAATTGTCATCTAACAATATGTTATCTGGTTTTAAATCTCGATGAATCACTCCTTTTGAGTGTAAATAATGAACTCCCTGTAATATCTGATTCATTATAGACTTATAATACTTTCTATTCTCGTTAATAAAGTAGGCATTATGTATAAACACCCTTAAATTTGAATTCATGTAAGGGTAAAGAATATTCACTCTATCCAGATTGTCATACATACCAGGCATTAAAACTTTGTGTATACCCAATATATTTTCATGGCGTAACAATCCACCTAACATGATCTCTCTTAATAGACTATTTAGGGTGACATGGTTAGTATCAATTGATTTACATGCATACACTCTTCCTGATAAGTCACACTTTACAGATATTACTTCCGATGTTACACCACTCCCTAAATACCCCTCGGCTTGATAGGTATTGTATGATACATGTTGAATTGAAACTGGAGAGCCAATTCGGTTGTATTGATCCATCGAAATAGAATTTGATGTAAAAATAAAACAACACTATAAAAAATAATTCGCATTGAATTTTATTTTGCAAATAGGATTCCAATACTTGGCTCAGATCTGGTTTGTCAATATTTGACTTTTATACCTTTTTCTTTTGTTTTTTTCATTATGTTAGAGATTAAATTAAGATAAGATTTTTTGTATATCTAATAATCTCATATTCTGCTTTATATATAGCTATAAAACAAAGAATTCTATTTTTTGATGTATTTTTGAATGAAGTGAAATATAAATACTAACTATATAAACTTGAAGTACAGTACATACTAAGTTAAATTATACCATAAAATAAAAGCTGCACTTGCAGTCTAAAAAAATATGAACAATTTTCTCAAGTCCTTTAATTTTTACTATTTTATATATATATTTCTAAACAACAAACAAAATTAAAGGTATGGTAATATATGTATAACCGTAAGAATATCACTGTAGGTGGGTAACCCGTACCAGACTATTCTTAGGTGCCTTCTACAGGTAAGAATAAGCGATTTGAGTGTAAATTAGTTTTTGGTACGGGTTATACTGGAGCAAGTGGTGAATTTAAATTTCTTTATATATTTTAGTGTATGAGTTATTTTATGGGTTAAAATTTTTTTCTTTTGTTTTTTTATATATAATTTCATTTAACTTTTTCTTATTGTTTTTTATCAATCATAATTTCAAAAGAATGTCAAGAATTTGGATCGAGAATGTTAATATAGAAGATAGAAATAAGCGAGAAGATGAAGAATTTGAAAGAATCTATGCAATCATTGAAAGTGAAGTAGCTAGAATAGTAGCTCAACCACCACCGCCATCACCTCCAGTAGTAATGTGGTATACTTCTGATACAGCTGATGAGGATGACAGAAAGTATGAAGAATGGCGTGCAATTCATAAACCAACCAGAGTAGCACAAGCAACCATACGCCCTAGAAAATGGGTTGATCCTGAAGAAGAGCGCAGAAAAACAAAGATGTTAAAGCGTTATGGTATTGATGAAAAGAACATCATTGAAGAAAGACTAAGATTTCATAACTAATTCTTAAATCATTGGTTTTAATTGAATTTTTGTTATTTGATTGGCTGAATAGAAATAAACATAATATTACATAATTCTTTTCATTCGTAAATTTCTTGCGATTTTTGAAATAATTTACATAAATTAAAATGAGTGATTTACAAAATGAACTCGATGTTAGTATTGAAAAACACTTACAAAAAGGTGAAATGTATGAGAATGATATGTCTGAAGTAAAATCATTAATCATTAAAGTATTTAAGGATATGCTGGATGGTATGTATTCTGTGATTGAAGAGTATGAAGATGATCCAGAATGGAGTGAACAACCAGGTGATGATATTGATATAACAATGGAAGAAGAAGAAGTGAAGGAAGAAAAACAAAGTGAATCTAAATCTAAAAAAAGAAAGGATATAACAAAGTCAGATTCAGATTCACAAGTGTGTAGTACTTGTGGTAAGAAGAAAGCTAATGATGAATTTGGTTATAAGAGTGAAGGTGTATTCTATAAATCTTGTACAGAGTGTAGAAATAAGAAGAAGAGAAGATATGAAGAAGTAAAGAAAGGAAGTGATAATAGTGGAGAAGATAAGAAGCGTAAAGTAGAGAGTAGTTCTACCGCCGAGGGTCGACCAAAGGTAGATATTGCTAAAGTAGAAACACCTACAAGTTCTATCCCGGGGGTAGCTACAGTAGATCTAACTACATCACCTACTTGTATAATTAATTAACTATGGTTTAAAATTCATTTTTGTATTTCTATACGTTTTTATATATAAATAATTTCACATAATATGTCATATAATACATCTTTAGTTATGTTAGGTGATATGAAAGATACTTTAAATGGTTTGAAACAAGAACTGTATATTTTATTAGGTTGTGTAGTTCTATGGGTTCTTTATAAATGCAAGAGAATATGTGCATGGTGTTATCATAAAGCCTGTCCTCCAGAATTAAGTGAAATATTAGCTGAGCCAGAACCTGCTGTTCAATTAGCATTAAGAAAATCTACTATTGTTTCTGCTATTCCATTTACTTTAACACCTGAAAATAGTAGAATAAATTCTAGAAATGCTAGTGATAATGAAGATGAAGAGCAATTAGAAACAGAAATAGAAATTATTCCTATTAATAAACCTGAGATTGAAATTCAAAAACCAATCATAAATATTTAATTTTATATATAGTCTTTTTTTCGTATTTGATTTTTGAAAGTTATTTTTTGTACCCCTTAAATATTACATAAAGAAAAACCGTTTTATTTTTCATTCACACTTTTCTTACTCATTTTCAGTATTTTATTTTTTTCATTTTTTTACTTTAATAGAAAATTAATTATTCAATCATTCAATCAAAAATGCCAGCAGACAGAGTCAAACAACCAACCAATTCAGAATTATGCTCCCAGCTCCCATTAAAGGGACAGGCTTATGAGTTCTATCAGAAAGTGAGTCGTAACATCCAGCATTTAAAGACATTTTGCGACGAAATGTATATTCAAAGTTTGGCTTATGATGACAGCAAAAAATCAAAGAAGAAGCAAAGTCCACCACAATTCAACTATATCGAATTAGAGAAGTCAGCTACAGCAGTTTATTATTGCTTTTCATGTAAGTTTGATAATCAGAAGTTAATTCCCATTAAACATCTAGAGACATTAGATCAAAATGAGTATATGAATTTATACTTTAGTGACGATGAGATGAAGAGTATAGTAAAACCAAATGTAAAACCGATTAAACCTTTTATTCAACCTCAGTTAAAACAACAACAACCACAACAAGAACCACCACCACCAACTGTACCTCAAAAACCTAAAAGAGTTTATAAAAGAAGAACTGATACTGTAAAGAAACCTAAAACAAAAGTAGTTATTGATAGTGATGATGAATTAATTCATTTAAAGAAAAGAAAGATTGTTAAGGATTCTGATTTTGTTGACGAACCAATGGGTATAATTGTGAAAGATAATGAATCAAGAACATCTGCTGATGATTTATTAAGTAGCCAAAGTCCTACCTTTACACCTCCAATGTCACCAAGGTCTGATTCTACACTTCTTGATGTTACTGATATTGATATTCTGGATGCTGAATTGAAATATTTTAATGCTGAAATAACTAAAAAAGATGAAGAAAAACAAAAAGAGATAGAAGAGAAAATTAAACATCAAGATGCAGAGAGAAAGAAACAAGAAGATGAAGAAAAAAAGAAAAAACAACAAGAAGAAGAAAGAGTTAGAAAAGTACAAGAAGAAGCAGAGAGAAAGAGAAAACAAGAAGAAGCAGAAAAGAAAAGAAAAGAAGAATTAGTTGTTATTAGAATGCTTCAAGAAGAAGAGAATATGAGACAACAAGAAGAGTTAAGAAAGAAATGGGTATTAGAACAAAAGAGACAAATGGAAGAAAAGATGAAAAAAGAAAACGATGAATTAGAAAAGAAAATGGAAGAAGAGTTTAAGAAGAGAATAGAAGAAGAGAAAAGAAAGAAAGCTGAAGAGTTTGAGAAGATAATGAAGAACTTATAAGTATTAATATATACTTTAAATTTGTCTGGTTTATGCTTTAATCCATATACTTGAAAAAGCACTTTGAATTCATTACTTTGATAAAAATTGGTGTTTGTTTAATATGTAAAAAATAACATAAATAAAAAACATAAAAATTATACGAAATCATTAAATAGCGAATTTTTCTTATATACTCTACCATATCTACTTTTTCTACCTTCTGGTACTGGTTGAATATCTGGTTCTATAGGTTGTGCTTCATTATTTATACTATGAATTTGTCTTAATCTAAACTTGCCATTTGTTGTAATACTATTAACTGGTACTCTTTTTATTTCATGTGATTTGAATCTATATGAACCTATATCTCTAGGATTGAATTCTTTAGGTATTGTTCCATCCAAGTTCTTAACAGAATATGAAAACGGTCCAACTTTGTGTATTTGGTATACTTTATCTGTATAATAAGTAGTTTTTTGAAGTTTGTTATCTCTACGTTCTTTTATTCTGACAAAATCATCAGCTTTAAAATGAGTATCACTTTTACGCTTCTTTAAGTTTCTAGCATGGGATTCTTTATACAATCTATCTTGGACTTCAAAATCATTGAATACTTCATTTGGAGTTAGATTATTCAGTGCAGAATGTGGTTTTGCATTGTAATCATCTACAACAGTATATACTATAGAAAAATGATAGATAAAAAGAATAATACTAATAATATATTTGTGTGTCCATATTGTCTCTTCTATACTTACGATGATGGATCCTTTAATAGCCACCAAATATATGACTGTCAAGATAAAGAGAATGTATTAAGATTATTCCCTGATAAAGATGATAAAGAAAAATCATACTTAAAATTTAGACATTGGACTCACCTCCAAACATTGCCAGTTGTTATGTATTATGATACTGAAACTTATTTTGTACCTTATGATAATGAATTGAATTTAAGTAGATATAAATCTATGGAAGAAATAGATAATAATGATACTAGAATAGAATTATCAAAAACTGAGCAATCTATTATGGCTAGGCATAAGCTTTATTCCTACTGTATCTATGTAGATAGTAAAATACCAGATATAAATAGTTTTACTGTGATTAAATATAAACAAAATGAGGATCATAATATTGAAAATGATTTTGTATTGGATATATTAAATATATATGATCAAATATGTACAGTTTACAATTATAGACTAAATAATCCTAAACCTTTTGATGGAGATGAAATAGCTAAGGATATACATAATAAAAAGAGAAAATGTGACTTTTGTGGTAAACCATTTAATTCTATTGATCATGTAAAGGTACTTCACCATGATCATTTCACAGGTCATTATATTGCTTCAATTGGTAGTAATGAGAATCTAAATATTGATATAAAAAAATTAAAAGTACCAATAATAGGTCATAATGCTATGAAATATGATCAGCATTTCATAGTAAAGGAATTAGCCAAATTTGCTGCAATAACTAATAGTCCACTCAATATTATACCTAATACAGATGAAAACTATAAGTGTATACAATACAAGAATTTGGTGTTTATTGATAGTTATTTATTCTTAGCAGGTTCTTTAGCAAATTTAACTAGTGATCTAAAAATTACAGCAGAATTAAATAATACTAAGAAAGAAAAATTCAAAACAATTTATGAGAATTTTAAAGAATATAATGGACATTACCTAGATGATGAAAATATTGAAAAATACTTACTTCAAAAGAATTATTTTCCATATGAGCATATGACATCTCTTGAAGCTTTTGAAGAAAATTTCAAAGATCTTACTATAGATGATTTTAAGTCTAAATTGAATGATAATGAAACTATTAAACCTGAGGAATTTGATTTTGCTATGGAAGTAAATCAAATATTTGGATTTGATAATATACGTGAATACAATTTATTTTACTTGAAAATTGATGTTTATATTCTTCAGTCTATATTTAATGATTTTAGAGATAATATATTTGATACTTTTCACATAGATCCTTGTTGGTATATTTCATTACCCAGTTTATCACTTGATTTATTCTTACATGTATCTGATGTGGAACTTAAATTATTTTGTGAACCTGAATACTATGATTTTATATTGAATGGTTTATACGGTGGATTATCATATATTGGTAAGCGTAAGGAAGATGCAAATAACAAATTTATGAAAAATTATGATGAAACTTTACCTAGTAAATTCTTATTATATCAAGACTATAATTCTTTATACCCTTCAGTTATGGCTTCTTGTAAAATGCCTTTAGATGACTTTGAATTTATTGATCCAAATTCTATTACATTAGAAAGTATACTTGATTTACCCTATTATGAAGAAATGGATCAAGATAGATTAGAGAATAATGATTTTGGTTATATATTAGAAGTTGATATCGAGTTACCTATAGAACTACAAGACAAGTTTAAAGAATACCCATTACTACCTGAAAGGAAGAAAATACCTAAAGAATGGTTATCTGATATACAAACTGAAAGAGCTGAAAATCTTGGTATTATACATAAAGAAAGAGGTACTTACCATGCTACTGAGAAATTAATAACTGATTTGTATCCTAAAGAAAAATATATAATACACTACCAAAATTTGAAGTTTGCAGTTGAACATGGCTATAAAGTGGGTAAAGTGTACAGAATAATGAGATTTACTGAAGGTCTATATATGGGTAAATATATTAATACTATGGTACAAAAAAGAGTCCAAGCTAAAGAAAACAATCAAAATACTACTGCAGACTATATAAAGAAATTAATGAATAGTTTATACGGTAAATTTATGGAACGTGTTGAAAAGAGAAGTAACATATCTTTAATTACTAATGAAGATCAAATGATTAATGCTGCAAGTGATCCATGGTTTAAAGACTTTATCATTATTGAAGGTGATTTAAGAATTGCACATTTTCATAAGAAGCTATATGAAATTAATAAACCTATACAAATTGGAATGGTTATCTTAGCACTGTCTAAACTCAAAATGCAAAAATATTGGTATGATGTATTAGATAAAAAATATGGATCTGATAAGCTAACACTATGTATGACTGATACTGATAGTTTACTTTTCTCAGTTGAAACTAATGATATTTTTGAAGACTTAGAGGATCCTATCTTTAATAATTGGATTGATGGAAGTAACTTGAAAAATCCCTATTTAGAAAATTATAAGTTAGATATACATAGAGCTGTTCATTCAGGTACATTGAATCGATTAAAATTTGAAGAACAGGATAAGAATAATGTAAACCTGTATGTTATAACAAAGTTTATAGGATTAAAATCAAAGTGCTATATATACGAAAAGGAGAAAGTGAATGATGAATCTGATAATAATACAAATAGTGACAATCGTTGTAAAGGTATTAATGTGAAAGTTTCTAGAAAAATAACTTATGACATATATAATGATTTTGTTGAAGGTGCTAGTAAAAGTCAAAAATATGAAGTATGTCAAATCAAATCAATACATCATAATGTTTATACAACAGTACAAAACAAAACTGGCTTAACCTATTATGATGATAAAAGATATTTTTTTGATAAATACAATACATTGCCATATGGATATAAAAATAATAATTAATTAATACTTATATATTTATTTTTCTTTTAAAATACTGCCACCTCTTCATATTGAGGTACAAATTGAGGTACATTTGCAGCTACAATAAATTTTGAGCCATATTGTGGTGTTTGTTGACTATATTTTCTTGCTTTTTGTGGTATAACATGAAAAGTGTTATCGTATGGATTAATATATTCATCACTAAACTTTTCAGTTTTTATAGAATCTGCCATTCTATTTAATCTTGTTTTCACTGAATTTATAATATTTTCTCTCACATTTTCTCTTCTTCTCATTCTATTAGTAGTTCTATTCATATCTAAATCTTTATTTACTGTACTACGTTCTATATTTTTTATTATTGCCTTACGTCTCTCTATAAACTTCCTCACTTGATTATAAGTTAAGGTATTTGCATCAAAATTTGGATGTTCTTCTGGTCTATTACTGTGTTCATCATTATATTTTTTCAGATTATCAAAATACTTGTTTATTCTTTTCAATTTATCGCTAATAGTTTCTTTATTTGGAGCAACCTTAATTTCATCTGATTGTGTTTCCTCCACGTTTGGTATAATACTATTAGTTTGTTGTTGTTGTATTAATTCAGGATTGACTATATCTGTATTAACAGGAGCTGGTACAACTAAATCTAAAGTTGGTTCATTATATACTAAATCATTTGTTATAGGATATTGCACTACTCCTAAATCATCATAAGATGGTTTATTTGCATTATTCATTACATTTGCTAATTGAGCAGCATATACTGATTTTTTCTTCTTCCATTCGTTTTAATATTTGTTGCATGTTATTTTGATATGTTAAATCATTTCCTTTAAGAGCTTTGATTGCTTCATTCTTTATAAATTCTATTTCATTTTGTTGATTTTGTATAGTATTTCGTCCAGCTTCTAAAGTATTATTTAATTGTGCTTGCAATGTTTTATTTTGCTCTACACTTGTATTATATAGCTGCTGTTGTTCTTGTAATTGCTGCATATATTTATTCATTTCTACTTGAAGCTTCATTTGCATCTCCTCCAATTGTGCATTATCTTTTGCTTTAGTATTTTGTAATTCCTCTGATATAGCATCATAACTTTGTTTAAGACTAGCTAAATTCTTTTCAGCTTGTTCATGATTCATTTTTAGTGTCAATACTTCATTTTCTCTTAAAGCTAATTTTTCATTCACTGTATTGAATTGAATTAAATTTTGTTCTTTTTCTGTATTTATTTCATCAATTCTATTCCTTAATATTGCTAAATTTTGTTCCACTTCTTGTTTACTGAATGGATAATCTTCTTTATATGTAGTATAATCAGTTTCAATTTTTGATTTTATTTCTTTTAATGCATATAATTCTTTATCTTTATCATTTAAACTTTGCACATATTGAGTTTTGAGACTTTCAGCATTGCTTAAAGCAATATTTAATTGTTTAGTATTTTCTTTATTTGCATTTTTTAACTCCTCATTCTGATGTCTTAATTCTTTAATTTGTTTTTCATATAATTCTTTGAGGTCATGCAAATCTGTATTATTCTTATTCTCTTTTTGTGAAAGTGTTACTTTTAATTTTTCATATAAATCTTCTTTTATTTTTAATTGATACTTGTTTGTTTCAAATAGGTTTTTGATTTCTTCTTTGTCTAGTTTTAAACGATCAACCATATCTCTGTAAGATGTTCTTTCAGTAATTAAATTATCTCTCTCTGTTGTTATTGATTTTAATGCATTTTCTAATGCTATTTTTTCTTGTTTTGCTATATTTAATTGACTTTCTTTAGCAATCAATTCAAGTTCCTTATCTTTTATTCTTTGTTTCATTTGAACCAGATATAGCTCCGCTAGTAGGATCATTATCTTTTCTGAAATTATTATATTCGTTATATAAATCATTAAATTCTTTTGCTTTTTTTCTTTCATTTGTTTTAGCAGCTTCTAAATCCATCTTTAAACTTTGTATTTCATTTTGATAATTGGATATATCTGATTTCATTGTATTTATTTCATTTGCATATGCTGTGTTTTGAGTAGATAATGTATTAACTTGTAATCCTAAATCTTGTTTTTCTTTATCTAAATCACTTACCCTAGATTGATAATTTACATTTTCTTGTTGCAAATCAAGTATATCATTTTGATATTTAATGTTTTGATTATTTAAATTTGTTACAGCAGTTTGTAGATCATTTATTTTTTTCTGTAATGCTATTTCTGCTGTTTCATATTGACCTAATTTAGTTGCAGCTAAATCATATTTTAATTTTGCTGGCCTGTAAATCACTTGTAACTTGATCTGCTTTTGATTTATTTGCTTTTATCATTTTTTCATAAAATTCTCGTTGTTCTACACTATTTTTATTTACTCGATTAAATTCAGCTATTTTATCTGCCACTTCTTTCTTTAAATTATTTACATTAGCATTTGCTAGTCTTAATTCATTTTCTAAATTGTCTACTTTTTTTCTATACTGTTCCGCTTTACCAGAATATTTAGCTAATTGGTTTTTTAATTTATTCATTTCAACAGATGAACTCGAAGGTATACTACTTACTGGCTGGTGGAGGTGGTGGTGGAGGAGGAGGTGAACCTCTAGGCGAACCAGGTGGAGATGGAGGTGGTGAAGAAGATGATGGATTAAAGCCAGGTATACGTCCTCTTGAAAATAATACTTTATTAGATGATGATGCTGAATTAACAGGTATAGCACCAGGTAATGATACAGCACTCATACCATCATCTGATGGACCTCCCATACCTGGTATTGCAGACATAGAACCACTAAAACCTGATGGCAATGCCAAATCCACTTAAATCTGATGCACCAGGACCGCTACTGCTACCTGCAGGTGGAGGTGGTATGTAGGCACTTCTTCCTACTCCTACTCCTCCTCCCGGGGGTGGGGGTGGACCTGGGGGACGGAAGCTACTACCTGGTGCAGCACCTGGTGGTGGTGGTGGACCACGTGGACGAGGAGGTAATGGTGGAGGCATAGCTCCTCTTCTACTACTATTATATATGTTAGAGATGCCTCCGTTTAGCTAATTCATTTGCAATAGCTACTGCTAAATCACCATTTGTACTACCTCCTCCACCAGGTATAGAAGGCATAACGTTTTTGATATAAGCTAAGTTATCACTTACACTTTTATAACTATCATAAGGTAATGACTTTAACAGTGCTGATTGAACTGGTCCAAAAAATGCATCTCTGTTTTTAGCTGTAATTTGACCAGTTTTTAATGCATCATAATAACTTTGTAATGCTAACTTCTTTTCTTTGGATAATGATTTATCTGCTAACAAAATTGGAAGCATTTTCAAATCATTTTGCGTTGCTACTTGATCCATATTGAAACTACTATAAGCTGCTTCTCTCATTTTATTTCGCATAACACTTTCTTCATCAACTCTAACACCTACTGATTTGCTTATTTTCTTTTTTAAAGCTTTGTTAAAACGATTTACTTTAGCTCTTCTTTAATACGTTTTAATAACTGTTTTGTTAAAACATTTTTTATGTTCTTTTTATTTTTGGGTTTTGACATAATATAATAACAAAAATAAATATATTGAAATATATAAAGAATTTAATGAATATAAATTTTAATTAAAAATAAACTGGCATCACAGCATTGTCACCAGGCATAGGTGCATCTGGTGGAGGTATTTTTAAACCACTACCATTACTTTGTTTTGTTTGTGCAAATGGATCACTATCACCTGGTAACCTAATTGATTTTGATTTTTGTGTTTGTTGTTGTTGTTGTTGTTGCTCTAAATAAATATTATCTGATTCTTGTTTGTTTTTTAACTTATTCATTCTTGCTTCCCTTGCTTTGGCTAGATTTTCAGCTCTTTTCTTTCTTGTCTCTTCGCTTAATTTAGAATTAGATGATGGAGTAGCTCTATCATTACTATGATTTAAGTTATATAACAATTCTGCAATTTGTCTATCAGTTTTACTCATATCTCTAGCTAATGGAGTATCATAGCCATAATAATCATCATCAGAAGATGAGGATGAATCATCATAGTAATCTCTAGTGTATCTGCTATAACGATTGTTATACATTATGTTATTATTAAATATATAAAAAAACAATAAGAATTTATCAAATGAATAATAAAATCAATAACAAAGTTTATGTTGTTAACTTGTAAGCTAAAAGCTTTGTAAACTGTTTTGTGGATTGTATAAACCTCTATGGTTAAATCCACAAGGTTTAGCTAAACCATTTAAAATAGGCCTATTGCTAGGAGGTTTAGTGATAGCTATACTATGTATTCTCTTAGCACCACCATTCATTGCTAATTTTAGTCCACCATTTTGTCTAAGTCTTAAGCCACCCCTATGTCTTCTTCTACGTTTACCATAACCATAGTTACTAGCAGTGGAACTAATGTTATTTGCTATGTTACCTATTTTATTAAAACCTAATTTTGTTGCAATGTCACCTACTTTACCTGATATATTACTAATATATTTCTTATCTTTTAAAGTGTTATTTATTTCTTTAGCTTTCTCAATACCTCTTGTAATATTGTCTTTTGTGGCTATTTTTCTTATTTTATTCCATCCTTTCTTAAACAAACTACCTAAACCAGCTCCCTTCCGTTTTCTAGTATGAAATGAAACAACTTTACCAGATTTTGTCCTAAACTTAACAGTTCCACCACCAGTCATAGATGAAGTATCACCTAAGAATCTACCATCAGGTGTAAATTGTGACATTCTAGTAACTCTATGTCTTGCAACTCTACCTCTACGTCTTCTCTTACCATATCCCATATTCTCTATACTGCTGCTGATAACTGGTCCAGCAAAAGGTATTAAGCTAGCTGCACCTGATAGAATTTTAGATTTTTTTAACCAATCTTTAAACTTACCCATTAATTAAATAACATATAAAAATATATTAAAAACGTTAAGAATTTATCAAATGAATTGATATTCAATAAATTCTTATAGTTATTAATATATAATGTTTAAAAGATATATCACAAATGATTATATAGGTACAGGTGATTTACATAAAGAAGATGCACTCTCAAATTTTGATATTGAAAAGATCATTAAAAAAATGTTTCCTAGACTACTAAAATATTTTAAAGGTGTTATACTATGGGATGAACTTAGCAAAATAGGTCAACTATGTAAAAATGAAAATGTTTGGTGTGTTATACTTTGTACTAATACAACTAAAGATCCTGTAAGTAAAATAGGTCATTGGGTTAGTTTATGTGTTAACAATAATACTAGGAGGATAATGTACTATGATAGTTTTGGAGATAAACCTAAACAAATAACAAAGTTTTATAAAGATTTAACAAAATTAAAAAATATCCTAATGATGAATATAGATTAAAATAAACAGAGTTAAAAATCAAAGAGTTGATAGTGTAAGATGTGGTTATCATGCAATTTTGTTTTTAGTTGATATCATAGTAAATAACAAATCGTTTGTGCAAGCAACAAATTTTAATTCATTAAAAGGAAAAAAAAGAGCTAAAATGTTAGAAACAAAATTTAAAACTATATAATTTTTATTCTTTTTCTTTTATTATTGTGTGTAAACAATTTGGTATACAATTTTACTAATGATTGTGTCTTTCTTCTACGCTTTTTACCTAAACCTTGTATTCTACGTTAGCTGTTTCTCTATCATCAATAGCTCTTTGATTAATACTATCTCGATTTGCATTTCTCATATAATCATCAATTTTAAATAATTATTTTCATCTTTACATCTAATCTTGCATCTTTTAATACATAAATATTATCTTTCAAAGATACTGGTACTATCAATTCTACTGTATCTCCTATCTTAACAAAGAATGGATAGTTATAGAATTTGTGAATTCCATCACCTGGTATATCGCATGACATATAATCAAACATTGGATCACTTATTACATACCATGCTCTATCACTTTC